>CAUYQV010175397.1:0-36331 GCA_963574575.1 Galagoides demidoff
AGAGTACATGGAAGAAGGGCATGTTAGACAGGAGACATGAACCCTGTGTTTTCTGCCAATGTTCAAGGAAACACATTAGCATTTTGCTTTGGAGTGATGGAACAAATAATGTGATCTTAATTTTCATTTTAGAAAAGTTACTTTAGCAACAGTGTTGAAAATAAGTTCTAAGAATGAAGCAGGAGCCAGGGAGAGCTATCCAAAGTCTTGTTGTATTCCAAGTAAGAATAGCAAGGACCTGGAATAAAGAGGTGACAGTGGGAAAGGGGAAGAGAGAAAGTTGAGATATTCTAGAAGAGGCTTTGATGGCTGTAGGTGCAGGGAATAAAAAGGAAGACTGTGGGGCCAGCTCATCACGCCTGGCTCAGATAACAGGGAACATGGTAATTGCCCTCACTGAACAGCACCAATATCAGATTGATGGGCCTGTAAAGTGGTAAATGATGAGTTTAATTTCAATCATGTTGAACTTGAGGTATTTGTAGAATAGGCAGGTGGAGAAGTCCAGTAAGGGTCTGGATGCTGTGTTGTAAAATTAAGAGGAAAGATGTGGCTGGTGTTATGAATGTGATGGTGGTAGTGGTGTCGGAGCTGAGACATACCAGGGACATTATCTAATGAGGAAAAAAGAGGGCAAATGGCAGGACCCCGATGACACCCATATTTAAAAGCCTGATAAAAAAGAATCAGTTGTGAAAGGGAATAGAATGTACAGAAGCTCTTTTTCTGCACCCGCCAGACACTGCTTCCCTGAACAAATGAACATTGTCAGCTACACGGGATTTCCGTGGAAGGATATCCATTTATTTCTGAGATGCTGCCATGGCTCAAAATTTTTACCGTTGCTCAAAGAGGACGTTATTAGGTCCTCTTTCATCTTACCTTTAACCAGCAGTGTTTTTTTAGTGTCTTCAATGGTGGCAAAGCCTTATTCTTTGACAATAAATGTGTTTCTTTAGAAAGAGCTTATATGTCAAGAAGCTGTAACTACCTAGGAATGATCCTTATTTTCTCTTAAGAGCATTATAAACTGAGCATGAAGACAAGTTCAACAGAAGGAAAATAAAAAGCCAGATTTTAATCATCTTCCAATAAAGCACATAGTCTCCCAAAAGCACTTCCTTGAAAGATATTTTAATAAGCAAATTCACAATATTTTTTTTAGAAATAAAATCAAGCCATGTATATTACTATCTTAAGTCATCTGACCTCTAAATAATATTATTGAATCTATACGGTTTAGTGTGGCTTCTCTGTTTCTCTCCCTCTTTTTTTTTTTTTTAACAAACTCATCAACTGTCTTATTAAGATTAATGACTCAATGTAAATGTAGACCTTATATTAAAGTTTCATTAAAATTCTTACTTGCCCTTACATCTTTAGACATTACGTTATTGCTTTTGCACTACTGTCTTATCTTAATTTACATGAGTTGTCTGTTTTATAAAGACATTGAAGAATGGATGTGTCACCTGTTCTAGGAGTTAATAGCTCTTAGCAATCTTGTTCTTACTTCTCCCTTAAATTCTTTCCACTGCTGTAACTTAAAGACATTTACAGTATACCTTACAGTCAGTCTAATAGACATTTATTTTAGAAACAGTAAATGGCATAGATCATCCATATTGTGTACCAATGAATCGTGTTCAGGATCAGAATAAAATAGAGTGAGTTATGATTTCTACCCTTGATTAGCTCATAAAACACAACATACTAAAGACAGCACTGGACTGAAATTTCCTGAACATGTAAATAAACTGGTCAGACAACCAAGAAATCATCCTATTTAAAGAGTTTGGGGGATGATATCTGGGAATCCTAGAATTTGAGGTTCAAGCTTTAATCACCTTCCATTATTGCTATAATGAAAGGCTCTTACAGCCACACAGTGACTTGCTTAACCTTGAACAGTTGTGAGACTAATTTCTAGGAAAAAGTATACATTCCAGTTTTGATTGTGGCTAAGATTTTCAAGCTTTTCATGTAAACATTGATTGAATTCAGCTACTTAAATGTTAAGAAACATTTATTTTAGTGTATGACTTCAAGATATAACTAATACATCTAGAAAATTTCTCTTACTGACTAGCAGGTGGCTAAATGGAACTTTAGTCTTGTTATTATTGTTATTTAAGATTTACTAAGATTTAACAAATTGCTTGGTGATATATCACAACATTTGGATATGATGGGTTGTCAAAAAACTATTTGGAAATGTTTAAATGAAGGATATTTGACCTTGTAGAAGATTCTTGGTAAGTTCAAAGATTTTGCTGTGTGAATATTAAGTCTCCAATTAACTCTGTGTTGCGATGATTGCTACACACATAAGCTACTTCAGAGTGAAAGCCGTAGTACTCAGTTCAACTTCTTTCTTTACAAATCCCTTTGCTAGAATAATCCTATATATCGATTTAACTGTTTAAACTCTGTGAATGTTTTGATTATGTCTAATTCATTTTTTTAGCCCTAGAAGAGCATTTGTAAGCCCTTGTAAATCCTGGTTAACTGTTAACTAGAGACTGTGCAGCCCTTTAAACTCCCTCCTGAGGGCTCCAGTAACATAATCAGTTAGCACATGGTACTGATAAACTCTCCCCTCTCCCCGCCTTCCCCACCCCCACGCATACACAAAGCAAGGAAATGATAAGATTCTGGTGCCAGTTACTGGTGAGTCGTAATTTGTCTCCATCATCAGATATTCAGTTATGACGAAATTTCAAGTTTCAGTTCCTTCTGTTACCTGCCTACATATATTTTTGTACCTGTTATGACTTGTGACTTTTTCTCTGGTCATCCATCCCTGAGTACTAGATATTATAACACAATATGCTCACTATTCCACAGTCTCCTCGAATTTTTCTGAGACATCCTAATATATTGCACAAAAACATACTAAAGCCACACATTTTAGTCGCATGCGTAGCCTTTTGTCTGCATAGCCTGACTGTGTAATCAGTCAACGATCAAGGTAAATTAGTAACCATAGTGCCTGCCTTCATATCATCACTGAATGAAATGCTCTGATTAGAAACGTCCTGTAGATATCCATACAAATGTAATTACCGAGGAATAAAGTTTGGGGGGATGAACATGTTTGATGCTTATACTTTGCTAAGTTGAAAATCATGAGGTCATGGCTTACTCACTACTGAGTAATGAATAGCGAAAAGTGAACAATTCTGTGCACAGTTATGCTTACAGGTGAAACACTTAGGTCTAGGAACATGAAATTGCAGAGATGAATAATTACATAGATAGAATTTTTAAGGCTATTCTGGTCAACTATCCCAGCCCTTTGGTTCATAAGAAGAAATCATGGGATCTTATTAAATTTAAAGGAAAGGAAAGATGAACAATGTAAGTGACATTTGCTTATCTTAAATTACCTGCCAGACGTCCTATTAGCCTCCTTCTTGTGCATCTTAACATATTATTACAAACTGGTCCTTAGTCGTACACATTAACCATACCAAGAGCAGCACACAGACAGCCAGTGGTTAGTTTAGACTTCCTTCAGCTTACTATGATAGTTACTTTTCATTTGAAGCAGGGATTCTGGTTTTAAATTGGTCTCTTGACTTTTGTGGTTATTTAACTTATATTTGCATTCATATTTTACTGATCACTAGTCTCCCCTTCCTCTTAGCCCCAACTAAAAGACTGCTTGCCACAGCTCCATTCCTATGAAACCCATGAGAAGTTAGATGTCTTTGACCTAAATATCAGTTGAGTGGGATAGGCTTTTTGCTTTGGTAAAAACCACCAAATTCTCGGTGGCTTATCTCAACTAGTATTTTTTTTTCCTCCCATAACATTGGCCCAACACGAGTTGAGAGTGGGGCTCCTCATCACTTTGGAATCCAGGGGGTGCAGAACTTTTGCCTCCATTAAAGCTTTCATGAACACCACCGCAAGGGAAGAGATGGCTGGAGCATATTCTCATGGCAATTAAGGACTCTTAGTTACATATGAAACTACATACATCTCTTATATCAACATCTCACTGAACCAGCCAGTCATTGGTCATGTCCAAGTTCAAGGAGATTGAAGAAGTGCAAAATTTCCAGACCCATAAAAGGAGGGAAAACCAAATGTAGACAGCCTTATCAAATAGATGACCCCACCACCCCCAGAACCATTAAAACACGAGTGCCCCTCCCACCACCAACAAACATAGAGACGTGTGTACTCACTCTCTGCTTCTCCTTTCTCAGCTAAGAGATAAAGACTCAGTTGTATGCTGCATATATTTATCTATCTCACTTCTCATAACAGTGAGGTGAGCATTGATAATACGTAGTGGAAGGAGCTGAGACTTACTGTCCTGTTCTTACATATGAGAACTTCCAGTACCTTACATGTAAGTATACATGTTATTGGACCCAGCATTCAAACCTAGACCTTTGGGACTTAAAATTCTCAGCATGTACCAATTTCTGAAAATAATTTTAAAAACCCAAACAAAAACTTTTTAATGTGCTATGCATACTTCTCCAAGACTTGCTCTTTTATCACTGTCTAGGATAATTTATTACTGTCCTCAATCCTCAAATCCTACCACACAACCCAAAGAAACCTTCATTTCTGTATGCCTTACCTCACGTGGCACCTCCACACTGGGCTCTCCTCTGTCCTCCTAACAAATACTAATCTGATCTTAAGGTGCAGTTCACAAATGCATCACTTCTGTGAAGGCTTTTCTCATTTGTGCCTTTACACAAAAGTTAAGTAAGCTATCTGTCCATCAGTACCTTCCCATTGCACCCAATGCACGTGTTTATTAAACTAAGTTTTGTTGAATTTACTATCTTTTGTGCCTGTTACTTGCTATTATGACCAAGGAGCTTTGGGAATACCCTTTTCTCACTTTTCCTACATGTCTGTGTTGATGATTAATCTGTGGGTATCAGATGAGCATTCAATGAATACGGAACACACATGTAGCCGCATTTCTTTTTTTTTTTTTTCAGTTTTTGGCCGGGGCTGGATTTGAACCCACCACCTCTAGCATATGGGGTTGATGACCTACTCCTTTGAGCCACAGGCACTACCCCCGCATTTCAAGGCACAGACTCGGGAGCCGGACTGCCTTAATTGGGATCCTGCCTTCCACTATTACTGTTATCTGACATTATCCAAATTAACTTCCCTATGCTTCATCCTCTTCATCAGTAAATGTAAAGTAATAAATAATGTAATATTGTAATTGCTTTGTCGAGGTTATTGTGAAGATTAAACAGAACAAATATAAAGGTTTTATGTGAGTAGTCATCAGAATCAGTACTGGTTGTGACAATAGGAGCTGCAGAGGTAAAAGGAATAGAGGTAATTCCTGACACTTCTCTTCAATATCTTGCAGCAATTACCAATCTATGTCTTTAGGTCAGACTTATTTTAAACAGCAAAAGATCAGATCAACAGGTAAAACTACACAATTTTTTTATGCTGTAAGTATAAAATACAAATAATTATATTGTTCTAATTAATATCTTCAAGAGACACTATATATGTTAAGTGACAAACTCATACTAAAAATATCATCTGGGCCCACAGATGGGATGGTTCGATTTTCTTTTTTTTTCTGATTTGCTGTTTGTGGATGTAGAATTAATTCCCCTTGTCGCAGGATGTATACCACTAATAGACAGGAAAGCATGAAGCAGCCACCCGCAGGCTATATGTTTACAAACTTAGAATTTCCTTTCTATTCATTACAGCTGTAGTCGGGCAGGGCACATCTATAAAAGAAAGAAAAAGCCCTGGAGTAATGGGAGAGAGTTACACAGCCTGGCAGACAGCACTTTTTCCTGACTAACATTAGAATGTTCTTTAAAAAGAAAATGCTTCAAAGGGACTGCCTAAGCTTTCATAAATATTTGCAGACCTTCTACAGAACTTGAAAAAAGTCACTCTTGGGAGTTGGTTTGTTGTAGATTTTGTACTATGTGACTTTTTCCATAGCAGTTAGGAACAGACATGAAACTAAGAAAAAGAGGTGTGTGTGTGTGTGTGTGTGTGTGTGTGTGTGTGTCTGTATACAAACTATAAACTATATATCTGTGTCTGTCTATGCATCTAGGACAGAAAGCTTGTTCTATAAAGACTGAATTATTTGGGGTAGCCAGAAAAAGAATTGACTGACCGAGGCCTGGGAGTACAGACCAGGAAAGGACACAGCAAAGAGAAAGCTTTGAAAACGAATGAAGAAGCCAGTTGAATAAGGACTGATATACCACGTATGTGTCCAATATTACCCTGGTTGACAGGTATGTTGGCATTGATAGTTCATACCAGAATCACACGTTAGTAATATCTTTGTATTAACCGGAACATAAGTAATGTGACTATGAGGACTCAGATTAGCCACTGCGAGCTGCATGCAGTGCGTTTCACAGACTTTGAAGAATTTTAATTTTATGGTTTTATTTCACTTTATTTTTCTAAATTTTTATTTCACTAAAGTAAAGCAACAGGATATGCTTTTTTTTTAATCTTCCATTACAGAACTCTTTGTTAAATCATTAACAGGAGGCTTTCAACTAGAGGAACCAGAATTACATATTTGTAAAAATTAAGCTTTACCCAGTAAGTGTGAATTTATCCATCCCCTCCTCCCTGCCCTTCTTGTGTATCCCTAATATTCTGACATAAAAAGGAATTAAGGTTTATAGTCCGGTTTTCTAACAGAGCCAAATTTTATACTCTGAACACCTGGGTTTTTGAATAGCTAGAAATTTATTTGGTACCTACCATAATATTGCATACAGTGGAATTTATTTCTTGACACAAATGAGTCAATGAATAAAAATAATTAGAAGTTTAAAAATGGTAATTAACCTCAAATATGTCACTAATGTGAGCTATTCAGAAAAATTCAGAATGATAATTTTGCCACAAATACATCAATGCAAATGGCATTGTTACAGATGTTTTCCAGAGCCTTCATAATGTTATATTTCTTTATCATCCAGGATCCATTAATTTGTACAAGAGATACAATTTTTCCATCTGTTTATATCAGTAAACACAGAGCACAAAATACGTATTTATTCCAATTATTAATGTTGATGTTATAACAATACCAATACCAAAGCTTAAATATATGCCCCTTCTAGACTGTTCATTTTATTGTCTCATTCCATCAAATGTGGTGTTGATTCTTGAGGTCCCTGAGTCTCTGGAATGCTACAGCTGAGAGTTTTGTGTGCATGCCCTTATAAAACATGAGCAGATTGTCCAGATGGAGATGCCCTCTTAACTGTCAGAGAATGGTACAAATAAAGATAATTTTTTTTAATCTAATGGTATATTTCTTTCTTTCTTTTTTTTTTTTTTTTGAGACAGAGTCTCATTTTGTCTGTGACCCTTTGGAGAGTACTGTGGCATCATAGCTCACAGCAACCTCAAACTCTTAGGCTCAAGTGATTCTCTTGCCTCAGCCTCCCAAGTACCTGGAACTATAGGCACCTGCCACAACGCCTGGCTATTTTTAGAGATGGGTCTCCCTCTTACTCAGGCTGGTCTTGAACTGTTGAGCTCAGGCAATCCATCTGCCTTGACCTCTCACAGTGCTAGGATTACAGGCATGAGCCACTGAGCCCAGCCTCTAATGGCATATTTTTAAAATATATATATTTTGAGAGCAACTGCTAAAACGTATTTCATAAATTTTATTTCTCTCAATTAAATAAAAAGATATTACAACATAATTTTTTGTCACCAATTAAAAAAACAATGAAATCCTCTGTGATTTTTCATTTGACTTATTTATTAAGTTTACATACTTATTGAAATTGAATTTAATATATATGTTGCTCAAATATTAACTTTTTAAAAAACCTAACCATACTGAAGGATTTCCAAATGGCTGTTTATATTTCTACTCACTATCTAACTATGACCGAAGGTCCTTCCATAAAATTTGAAACAAGGATATGGAAATAAACAAAACCTATTTTATTGTAAATTAAATATTTCATGAACTGCTCATGGATAAATGAAACTAAATCTTATCTAATTTTTATGTGTAATCTAACGAACTACATTTTAACAAATAACAAAAAAAATTTCTTGCTAAAGAATTTGCAGAGTTTAAAAACTAAAGTAAGACATTGATAAACTTAGCATCACATCGAAAATCCCTCATTGGTGTTCAATATTCCTTATGTAAATATCACTGTTAAAATTATAATTATTATATACACTATTTGTAATCCAGAAGGCAATTAGGCATCATAAAGTTTAGCAAAAAGTGTTGAATCTATTTAGATCTGCATGCTTGGTAGGCAAGCATTTCTGAAACTATTTCTTTTACTTCAGACATTGTATATAAGTGGATTTTTTTTTTGCAGTTTTTGGCCAGGGCTGGGTTTGAACCCACCACCTCCAGCATATAGGGCTGGTGCCCTACTCTTTTGAGCCACAGGCACTGCCCTATAAGTGATTTTTTTTTAAGAAAAATTAATTTTTTTATTTCTTCTCTGTTTAATAAAAGAGTCAGGAAAGTTAAAATGCACCATCTTGGAACCCTTCATTTGAGACAGAAAAGTTAAATTTATGTGGCTTGATCTCTTTGAGGAATGTGCATCGGAATTATAAATTGTTACATTAAAAAAACTGAATTTTATAGCTATAGGCTCATAAAATAAAAGAGACTATTGTAGGAAACCTGGCACCTTCAAACGCATTAAACTATTTATAAAGGATACTGCTAAAGCAATGATTCAAAGATTTCTTGATCAAGACATACCTAACACTTCAATAGCATGAATCAAGTCCGAATAAATGACCAACATAGGACTATAAAGAGAAGGATAATTATTCATTTCCCTAAACGCTGGCAACATTGAAACCTGGCAGTTCCAGTTATATATAAAACTTTTCTGGTATTAAAATCTTAAGTGATCTCACAATCATCTAGTTTTCAATAGGACATTGTGTTTCCTTTCCGTACCTTTTACTTCACCTGGTGATATGTACCCGGGTGTGCCCCTGTCTGAGCCTGTTTAGTATTATATTGTACTTCCATAAAGAAGGGGAGTAGCTTTCACCTTTTTTTTATACTTCACGGTGTGTATCAGTGCCCTACCTACAGTGAATGCTCAATAACTTTCTGGCATCAAAGACTGAAGGAAAATATTATCGAAATTCAGACAGCTGCCTTGGAGAAAACGGCATGTAACTCCCTGGTAATAATCCGTTACATCGAGGGTAGGTTTTGAAGCCAAATAACTACTGGAGTAGGAGGAATAGCAACAGAGCCGCACTGCCCTTGGCCTCCGCCGCACGGTGGCGCGCACGTGCACGCGTGTCAGACTCACCTGAGACTCAGCTGGGGAGCTTTTCTTTTTCAAAAAACAAATAAATGAACCATCCTACCCATCTCAGAGTTCCTGGTCTGTTGAGAAGGTAGGGAAGGCGGGGGGCAACAAATCAAAATACATACACTTTATTTTGAAAATTTTCCCTGGATGAGTCTAATGTCCCTTATTCCTTCCTTCCTTTGTTTAGAGCTACTCTCATAGAATTTTGATGTATTATTAACTAAAATATGAAAAAATCATATATCTCACATGGAGAATAAATTGAATAAAGTGATCTACAGAGGGTGCCAAAAAGTGTGTACGCATTTTAAGGAAAAGGGAAAAACTGTTTTAAACTGGTAATAGTCAGGTCACATTTAACTTCTGCAGTTATCAGAGGTGTTCAACATGACTTGTATTCACCTTTTGTTACTGGTATATATTGAGTAATACAATTTTTTCCTTTCTTAACATGTGTATACATTTTGGAGGACACCCTTTGGTTTTTTCCTATGGATCTTTGTGACCCTGCTTGACAGTGTAAATGCTCAGTGTACGGGAATAGTTATATCCCCGACACATACTTTAATATATAAATATAAACATATATTAAGGTGGCAGGTAATATTTTCCTTCCTCAGTTGTCAATGTCCTCTTGACCTAAGTTATACAGGGCAGGGCCATTAGAAAGATATGGTCAGAATTCACAGCAGACATTCCAAATCATATAACACAGACTATATCAAATTCAAAAGCTAAATAGATTTTAATTTAAACATGAAAACATTAATGAGAAGAAAACTACGTGACTCCAAATAACAAGGTTATACTAATAGTGATCTACATTTTGATTTCAAATTCAAATGAAATTTTTTGTCCTTTTTTGTCCTATTCAATCCCATTAATTTACTTACTTGAAAACTTTAATTTCAAAACTTTTCCTTCAATGTTTGTGACTATGAAATATGTGTTCAAGAAACTTATATTAGTCAAGTCAATCAAACAGTCAAGAAAACAGAAGCACATTTAAATATGTGGATTAACTACTATTCTTCGGAGACTGTGCTATATACCTCATGTAATCCTACCCAAACCCTCAGAGGTCAGTAGTATAAACTCATTTTACAGATGATAAAGCCAAGGACGTAGGGGGTTAGCACACTAATATACACATTTATTGACTTAGTGCAACAGAGTCAGGATTGAAAAACAAATCTGAATGCTCTAAAATTCATATCTTTTTCCATCCTTACTGTATCTTAAAAGTTTGCAATGATTGCCCCTTAGCTAAATCCATCCCAGCTTGGCCTGTGAGCTAAGAATGGTTTTATACTTTTAAATATTTTAATAATACACAAAATAGCACTAATTTCCAACATAAAAATGATTTGGCATTCAAAACGCAGTGTCTACAAATAAAGCATTATTGAAACACAACCACATCCATTGGTTAAGCGTTATCTGTGGCTACTTTCATGCTACAACATCAGAGTTGAGTAGTTGCAACAGAAATTGTACAGCCTACAAAGACAAACGTATTTACCATCTGGACCCTTCCAGAATAAATTTACAGACCCAAGGTATATATTTTAGCTTCCTCATTCATGCATGCTGTAGCTGTAGATGCGATGTACAGAAAATATAAAATGAAGAAAGTGTTATCCCCAAAATACCGATGAGGAATATTTTTAAAGAGCAATAACGCATCACACGGACACCTCACTCTGCATTTTTCTTTCCACACAGTTTAGGATTCATTGACTTGAAAGCTTCTTTGAAGGTTTGCAGTGCTTAATACACCCATGCATTAAACTGCCGAAGTTTACTTGGCCTGAGTGTTATGAAAAAGATCTTGGAGGCAATTTATCACTTAAGAATTCGTCACTGATTAGCTCTTTTTTAGATGTGTCAGGGAGCAATAAAGTGAAGTCCACAGTAACAGTTCTGACAGGACTTTTTTTCACTAAGATGTGAAGAATCTGCCAGCTGGGGCTAAAAGGACTTGTAGTCTCAGCCACAGCAAGTCCTGTCCTGAGGCTCAAATCAAATCCCCACCCGACCCCCAGCAACCAGGTTCTGTGGAGTCTGAAGTTTATACAATTTAAGAGGCTCCCTCTTTTAAGAAACAGAATCCGCATACAAAACTACAAGTGCGAAGTTAGACACAGGGCCTTGGAAGAAACGCAGATGGGCGACGGATCCTGAGATACTAAGGTTCATTAGCTTTGGGACAATTGTCTTTCCCACCAGCAGAAAGCAGAGAGGGCACAGGCACCATGGGAGGGGGTGGACATGCTCTTTGATAAGCTTGAGATACAAAAATGCAAAGTCATTGGTAAAGCAAAATACTAAAGTCAGTGGTAAAGCAGAGTTTCCATATTTCAGCAGCATCCTACATTAGGAATGCACCTCTCATATATCTTGAATATCTTTAGCAGGTTAAGTCCTGGTAGATTTCCATATTTTCTCAGAAAAGATGTAACCAGCTGAGGAACAAACAGCCACACAGGAGAGCTGTCAGCCCAAGTGTAATTCTTCCCAGTTTCACGTCTGTCCCCCCTGCTCTGCTTTCTTCCCGATCCTTTTGACGTTTAAACTTAAAACTACCAACTAGAGCAGGCACGTGCTGTCTCTTCCTCTCACTGTGTGTCCAAAGCTTCAGAAAAGCAGCCCAGTCCCCTGGCAGCCTGACTCAACGTACCCACTTCAGAACAAATGCCAGCGATTCCAGGGAACCCTCACTATTCTCTTTTCATTACTCACTTCCCAATTTTTCCTTTCCTTTTTCACCTTTGATTCCAGAGTTTTTCCAAACGCAACATTTTTCTTGTGGGAGGTAATTGACTGGGCTCTAAGCACTGGAGCCAGCGTAAAACAGGAAAGACGGGACCAGATGGGAGGAAAGGAAGAGTGAGTTCTAGGCTTGGGCTGAAGCCAGATCTGAGAAAGCACCGCAGTTGGAAAGTCTGAAGTAAAAGACCCCAGTGATGATCCTGCTGACAGAAGTGGTCGCCGTTACCACCAGGAAAGCAGATAAAGAGTTCTTGCTGCCTACCTGCCTTGGAGTAAGGCAAATGCTTTCAAATGTCAAAGGGACGCCTGGAATAAAAGGAAGATGCAGGGTGAATATGTGATGAGAGTTCGATCTGAATTCTGGTTTCTCTACTTGCCAGCCATTTACGTACTCAGAAATCTGGCTTCTGTAGTTAACTCTATGAAACATTGGTCATTCTGCCACTCAGAGGCAAGTTTGTTAATACAAAATGCGACAAGGATTGGGGGGCTCATTACCCCTCCTGGCACACATACAGGAGGGCAGTAGCACCATTGGTTTCAGAATGTTACCTTTCCTTAGGAACCTATCCAAACAGAGTTACTTGGAATTTCCAAGGTTCCCAGCATGCTTCCTGAGCCCAGTCCTAAACACCCTGCCCAAGGTTGTCCTGGAGACCTGCCAGACTTCAGATTTGGAACTGAGCTGAATATTTTTCATTTGCACCCTCCACTCAGAAGCTTTCCTCATCCTCTCTGTCCTACTCAGGGCTCTGCTGGCTGCATCACTCAGGCCCCCATACTTGTAGACTTCTTCTCCTAGTCGGCATCAAGCAGGAGACTGAAAAGGGGGAGGAGAGAGATCTCTGGTCTCTCTGCCCAGCCCATCCCTCTGTACCATCCCTCTGCACCTCAGCCTAGGAAAACCCTCTTCAGTTGCTGAAGAGCTCTCCCGGCCCCAGAAGGCGAGTATGTCCACCTTTACCTCTTAAACCGCTTCAGCAGTTACTCTTTGGATACGGCACTGATGTCCATTTTTGTCCTTTTAAGTAGTCCCTTTATTGCTGTCTACCATTCTTTTAAGTAGTTCCTTTATTCACTTACCGTCATTCAAACCATCTGAATTACATTAGTCTATTTTGGGATCCTGCTTGACATAGATTCTGTATCTGAAAGAGCTGGGGGTTCTCAATGTTTTTAGCCCATACTTAGCAAGATCGTATTGAGGTAAGTTTGTCTATAATGAAGTTGTTTTGCAATAAACTAACCCATTACTGTTGATCAGCAATTGTTTGCTTCTTTCTCTACACCAAGATTTTCAGGAAAAAATAAATAACAACAACAAAAAGATATATCCAGTCAGGTAGGAACCATAAGGAAAGAAACAAGACATCGTTGTAAGGAGTCAAACCAACAGGGACTTTCAGAAGGTCATGGAAGTTCCAGCCACTTTCTACTGTCTTGGGAAATTTTGTCTTGTAGGAATAAAGATTTTATTTTATATTCAATAACAGGGCAAGTTATCACCTACTTCATTATACATGATATACAAAAAGTAATCTATTTTATATTTACTTTATACCACTATATTTTAGGCTTGTCATAAAATTCAATTTATTTATCTACTAATGTAATAAAGTGATTTTCAAATATCATAGATGTTGAAATAATCAACACATGGACATTAGAAATCTTGTTTTAACCTTAAATTCATTTTGAAAACTCTTTTATATCTTAGGACAATGAGGACTTTGATAACCCTAGTGCTTACTATATACATACATATTAAGAAATAAGAAATGTTAGAAAACTGAAAGAAAAGATAGGCTCATAGTACTACGGTTTATAATTTTAGGAGGCGAGTCCAATATCTAACAACAAAAAGAGAATTCAGTCAAGTTCTTCTATCATATCTATTCTTTGCAATACTAATATATATCAAGTAATTTAAATTAAAATTGTAAGAAAGCTTGCAACTTCCAGAACCATAATTAATGAGCACCCTATTTGTAGCTGCTAGGAACACTAAAAATGCTATTTCAAGATTTAGATACCGAAGTGGAGAAATTACTTTGAACTTGACACGGGTTCTAATGTAGTCATTTTTCTTATTCAGATTTTGCCTTTGTCAACCTCTTCCAGTAGTCTAACATAAGTGCCCGTTGGCAGGCTTCCCTGAGCTTTTATGTGCATTTCAGATTTGAGCAGGGAGGAAAGAAGAAAGAGCCAGTTATACAGACAAAGCCACAGGCCAGTGTCAAAGGAAGAGATTTGAGACATACAAAGAAGGGGGTCACGCTTCCGCTGAGACCACTGCACAACCCTACTGCCATCACCAGCCCAGCAGCCCTGGATCTGAGAGGAACTCTGCACAGCGTTCCCTTGGAGCACGTCTTTGTAGAAATGCAGACTGAGCACAGTAGTGCTGACTGCCTGCGGGAGGAGGGAATGATTCTATCATCAGGGAGGTAAACGAATTTTTCCGTAGAAGAAGGTCTAGAAAAATCAGAAGCAGGGAAGAAGAAAGAGGTTTTATTTTCCTTATGCACAGAGTACAGCAAACAAGAAAATAGTGCGATAGGGCCTATTCTTGCTCATGTCCTGGGTGTAAGATTATGAGTACATTTGCTGCTCTCATGCCCCACCTAGGCACTCCAACCTTAAGTTTTGAATTTAACTGAACACTTTTGGTCGTAAAACTTCTATGGACTTTCTTTTTGGTATATCTCTGTTTACTGGATTACAACATTTCAAGGCCTGCTGAATCAAAAATTGTGGCTGAATGCTTTGCTAACGTTCTAGCTGTCTGAGTAAATCGGTTACCACTGTTGGTTATAAACATTGGTGTAACACCGAGTTTGTGAAGTGACTTTACTTCTAGCTCATTGACAGAATTTGTACAGTTTTAAAAGTTATGTGTTGATTTAAAAATTGGGGGACCTCAGACCATCTGGATAGTTTTTTTTTTTAGAGAAAATCAGAGGATCACCACACAGGGTCTCCACTCTGGGGAGATGGCAGTCAGCTCGGGAGCCACCACCCTCCCTTCTCGAAAGACCATTTTTTTGCCTTTTGTACTAAGCACTACACCCTCTTTGCTTTCCTCTTCACTCTGTAATGTTTCCTCTCCCATAATTTTGTTAGCTTCCTCTAACTTTAAATATTAGAATCCATCAGGACTAAATTCTAGGTCCTGAAGAAAGTTCTTTTCTTATTCCACATGTTCTGCCTAAGAGGAGCTAAGTCACTCATAAAATACATATTTTATACAGTTGTCCCCCACTGATGATTTCAAGACCCCCTAGCAGACGCCTACAATCAGGAATAGCACTGAGGCTCATCACCATCAGTCAGAACACTGATGTGTTCCTGTCTTCCACCCACAAATTTAAGACCTTTGCCATCTTAACTGAGCACTCACCATGTGCTGGGCCATAGCATTTGCATTCTGAGGTACGATGGCAAAGCTAGCCTGAATTTCTCCATCCTCCTTCACAGTTTCACAGATAAAGAATTCATTGCCACCATAGGTCTTAGCAATCTCAGCAAAAGAACAAGATTTTTTTTATTTCCTTATTAAATCAAGAACTCTCACATTTTCAGTGGAAGGAAAAGCAATTCTCTTACACGTGTCTGAATTACCAGCTTCGTGACTCCTGCACTTTCTGGCCATCATAAAATAAAATAAGGATTCCTTCAATGCGAGCACTTACCACCGAGGGGACAGATTTCATCACGGTACTCAGGAGAGGGCAGTGTACACACTCTCCATTGTTTGTTTATGGATTCTTCATTTAGTATTTTCTGATTGAAGTTTCCCCCAGGCGACTGAAACTATGGAAAGTAAAGCTGCAGATAAAGGATTATGACCCTGTGTGAGAGTGTGTGTGTGTGTGTGTGTGTGTGTGTGTGTGTATGTGTGTGTGTGAGAGAGAGAGAGAACAACTCACAAAGCTCTGCTTCCAAATAACCTGTTTCCACTGTTCCCCCAGCTCTCTCTCTTTGCTACTCTTACACTCACTTTATTTTTTTTTAATTTTCATAGATATTGAGGTACATGCTGAACTCCATTACATGTGTACATGGAATAGAGGTGAAATCTGGAATTGAATGCCTCACGTCACTTCCGTCACCTCCGTCATCCACTATCTGGAAGACATTTTTCTCAGTTCCTTTGCCTTTTTCCTACCTATCTTTCC
Source organism: Galagoides demidoff (assembly GCA_963574575.1). Lineage (NCBI taxonomy): Eukaryota > Metazoa > Chordata > Mammalia > Primates > Galagidae > Galagoides > Galagoides demidoff. Next base: position 16,277 of record CAUYQV010175397.1, read on the forward strand.
ACGTTTTCCTCGAGCCTAGATTTTACTCATTTATAAAAATTTCCCTGACCTCCCATAGGACTGCATGTGTCCGTTATCCACTTCTACAATAGCTTACATTTCCCCACTGTAGCACTTACCAGAAACATAACAAATCGCCCGTGTAATTATTTGCTAACATCAATGTTAATCTGCACTGTGAAGTAGACTCGGCAGGTCTTGGTGCTTTTCTCTTTGTGTCTTTGAATTTAGCACAGTATTTGACACGTAATGTACTCATAATAAATACTTATTGATTTTGACATTAAGCTGTTCTTGATATAGGTGTTAGAATAAAAATTATATGAGATCTTTTAACTTACCTTTGAGAAATTAAAAAGCCTCTTTTCCCTAATCAAACTTCAGGATACAGCAGATAATTTTAAATAAGTCGGCTGTTAAAAGTAATTACAGACCATGCCTGGTGACCCTAGGACACAATGCATACATCATACACTATTTTAGCCTGAACAAGTTAAAACTCATTATCCTAGGATTGATGAACATTCCAAATCTCTGGGACATATATGAAGCACTAGGCACCACCAGCTTCTAAATTAATAATTACTTTCAATTGATATGTTTTCCAGTAACGAGGAATGTATTTTGAATGCATAGAGTAGCCAAGTTTATATGAAGCAGTGTCCAGGTAAATCCAGGTCAGTCCAAAATATTTTATTTCTTTTTTAATGTGAAATAAATTGAGTATGGTCAATGTTTTTCATCCTTATCTCAAGAGTGCCCATGATTCATCAAACGCATCTATGATCAAGCTGTCCAAGTGCCTCGAATTATTTGTTGAAAGAAGTAGTATAAACATAAATTTATGCTTGTGTATAGTTATCTGTTGATGAGTGAGAACTGAGGATCTGGGAGCTTCCTTAAAAGAATAAAGCACAGAGCAAACATGTCTGGCATCTTGAGTTGTCTGTTGAGCAGAAAGCTATCATCCCTTTTCTGCTTTTGCCTAAAGACCTGGAACATTAGCATGTTCCCTCGGCCAAAGGCAGATGGCTGCCCACGCATCCTCCCCGGGCTCAACACTTGTCCTCCCAATACCACCCACCCAAGCACTTGGGCCACCATCTGCGGCTCTCTGCCTGCTTCCTCACTGGATGAATTTTACAGTAAGTGACTGAGTTCCTACTGTACATTCTGGAATGGTTCTCTTTAGTATAGAAGCATTGCAGGTCACCATCTGCACTAGTCAGGGTGGGTGATGGAAGGCCACAGTAACAAACACTATTCTCAGTGACTTAACACACGCACACAAAATGTTTATATCCCAGCCATCTTGACTGTCCTAATGGATCAACGCAGAGCTTAGACCATGGTCATCACTCAAGGCTCACAGAAGCGTCATCCCAGCACTGGCCACTATCATCACTGCACAGGGGAAGGAGAAGTTCAGAGTGAAGTGCCCGCAGTTAAACACGTCTACCAGAGGCTGACCTGGTTCACGTCTGCTTTTATTTCATTGACCACAGCTCATCAACAGTGGTGCCTAACTAACTTTACCTGTGGCAGTAGGTGGGGAGGGGAGTGATGAAGTGCAATTTAACGAGGTGCCCCAAAAGAGAACCAGAATATTGGTGAACATCCCTCTAAACTAGAATAATGGGAAAAGAGACATTGTGTAATTTAAAAATCAAACTGTTCAGGCAGGCGTAGTAGCTCCAAGGAGGGCAGATTGCCTAAGTACAGGAGTTCAAGATCAGCCTGAGCAAGAATGATACCCCATCTCTACTAAAAAAATTAAAAATAAAAAAACTAGCTAGGCATCGTGATGCATACCTTTAGTCCTGCTACTAGGGAGGCTGAGAAAAGAGGAGTGCTCAAGCCTAACTGTTTGAGGTTGCTGTGAGTTATAACACCATGGCATTCTACCCAGGGTGATGGAGGGAGACTCTGTCTCCAAAATTAAATAAGTAAATATGAATACATCAATAAAAATGATCAGGAAGTATGTATTATGCTTCTTTTATACGTTCAGAACAAAGTGACTCTGTGCAATATCCTTTAACCTCCTTGCCCCCTCACTATGTAGCATCAACATAAGCATTCAGATACAGGGCTGTATTGCAGTCCAGGAAACCAAAAAGCCTGCCATGGCTATGGGTCTTTGCTGAATAAAGATGAATATTTCTACCCAAAGATGGCGTGCTTTTTGCCAGGTAAACAAGGAAGCCAAATTATCCTTTAATTGTAAGAGGGTTACTGACAATTGGTAGGTAAGTTAATGAAAGGGTATATTACTCTTATAAAGGAGTCACTTATAGGATGGAGATCATAAGAGACATTCAGAGAATAGGCCACACCTTAAGTTTACAAGAAGATGAATGCATCATTCCTACCAATGAATATGTGATTTTTCCAGTTTTCCACGAGAACTGCTGCGCATTTATGCCTTGAAAACAGTGGTTGTTGATTTTCTGGTTTATTACCACTCCCTGCATGCTTGTATCATCATCATAATCTCTTCTTCATCGACCTCATCATCAGTTTCATCAATTCTTTCTTTGGTAGACTTCTTACTACACGCCAACCATTGCATTTGAAAGCTGCCTGTTTATACTTTTTGATCTTGTAATTAATATTTAGTTTCAGAAACCCCAGAAATGCCATATCTCTTTCAATCTGAAAAGAAGCCTAATATACCACCCTGGCAAAGCTTCTTTTTTTCTAATTAAGTTTTGCTTAACTGAACTTCCTGCTCCAGATATCAGAATTTTAATTATCAGTGAGATCTTCTTACTTGGTGCAGAATATTATCAATAATGACACTTGGAAGGACATTACAGTTCTAACTTTTATAAAGATAAAAAGTATTCATAATCACTAAACCCATGACATATAATAAGCAGTATCTGATGTTGGTATATGGAACATCATAGTCTCGGTAAAGTGCTAAAATGCATTCAAACCATGAGGTAACATTCCACACCCAAAATGTTATTATTAATCCTAAGTCCACAATTTAAAGCACCATTACATTAAAGTTACAAAATTAAATGACATGTTGCTTTCTTGTGTGTTGATTTAGTTTAATTGAATCCCCATTTCTGACATTTGTCTTCTATATAGTTTTCCAAGTTAGATTGGTCACAAGTGAAATCTGCATGTGATTAAAAGATGACAGAGTAGCAGGGCCCACGTTTGTCCTAGGAAGGTGAGTAGGAAGTCAGGAGCGACTGCTGCTTATGCACATTGTTGCTAATCTGGTTTATCCCTCTGTTGGAGCAGGCCCCAGACGCCTCCGGCTCCTGCCAGATCTCCCCTTCCAGCCTCTCCAGCAGCTGGGCCAGGTGAGTGTGTGGCTGCCTGAACAAGAGCGTCAGCTTCCCCTGTAAGCTCCTGCATCAGCAAGGATGGGAGAGACTGTGGTTCCAGTTTGCAACAGCTTGCCCCGTGTCATATCCATCACTCTTCTCACCTGCTCTTCAGCCAAGCTCATGCACCAGGAGCAGAAACAACAGCCTTCAATAGGACGTTTACCAAATACGATGCATATTTTCAATCCCTATGATAAAGGCATTATTTTATATTATTCATTCTGGCTCTGCTTCCCTGACATACAAATGTTTATAATAAAACAAATCATCTATAAATCTCAAACTACTTAGTTTCCTTGGTAGAATTTGGGAGAGGATGCATTAACCTTCTTATGCTCTTGGGGTGAGAAATACTGATAAGTACATGAAAATCCAGGGATTTGATACCTTTTTCACAGGCTCCCAGTAGATCTTGTCTCATATCTTCTGCTGAAAGAATCCCTATTGTGTCCTTTTTGCCCACTCTGACATGGCCAGCACCTGTCACTCCTACCTCTGTGATGGACCCCTGCCAACCTCACTGAGGCCCACCCCACCCCCTAGGATTCTGTCACCTCTTCTCTCCTTAAATAGAATATAACTACAGTGGCCCCTGCAGAGACAGATGCCAGCAAGCTCATACTTCTTTAACTGTCCCCAACACAAAGACTTGGATGAGAGTAATGATGATATAGAGGAAAATAAATATAAGACAGAGTTAAATGGTGCAGTTCTCAGCCTACACTGGGTATCTTATGAGAAACTACATCACCTGTACATAAATATCACAGAACCTCGTGCCTGTTGTTTTCTTGTCTCAAAATTCTCTTCCCTCCCTCCCTCTCCTTAAAAGAAAGTGGTTTATTTAATCAATCGCTCACCTTCTTTAAGAAAAGTCAATTTCTACCTCACATATGTTTATCTCATTTATCTGGAAAAATACAAGGAACACAATAATTTATGGTGATGCATTTGCCAAATAGGGTCTAGAATAACAAATGATGGGTTTCAGCAGAATGAAACTGGGTTGCCTAATGGAGTAGAGTGGAGGTGGTTAATGTATAAAAGGTCCCCTGGAAGATTAGTCTTTCAATGTTTGGTGAACATAAGCTGCCTCTACGGTCTTCCGGTTTTCTGAGGGTAAATTTTAGATGAAAAACTACACACACACACACACACACATAGGTAGAGCACGCATATCCATATCACGGTAAAAAAAATTCTAAAGGTAAAAAAGATAAATCGGTTAGACCTCCTTTTATAACTATTTACTGCCATTACAATCTCCAAAAGGTGATTTAAAGATTTAAAAAATGGTTTTAATTTTTTTCATGCATGTTTGTATATAATGTTAAATATGTTTCCAAATTTTATATATATATAAACTTGGATTAAAGAATTAACTTTTAATATTTTCTGATCAATACATTTGTTAATGTTGGCATATGGGGTTAGAATTTGGTCTCAGTATCTTCCTCCGGACTCCAAATTACGTCTTATTCAGGTGTTTCATATTTGTGAGTGACATTTCTGCTCTGCGCCAACCTTTTTGGGCATTTATAAATAATTTAAGTGAATTACTTGTATCTCCATGTGAGATTACTAACAATTCATATGTCATTATCAACTGCATTTTAAAATAAATTCTGTTTTCCTTCTTTTTGCTGTGCAGATGTTTGGCACGAGATACCTTCCCACCCATCATTTGTTATTCTAGACCTTTGGCAAACGCTCGCCTTCCTACCCAGGAAGGCGGTGACTGAGCTCTGCTTCATGCCCCTTCCTCTCTGATGAGGGAACTCGTCATGTTTCTTCCACACACCAAAACCCTTCCACGATAAATGTGCAAGATAAGCCCAAGTTATAAAAGATAGTGATATTTGACCATTGCTGCTTTCTAGGTAATACAAGTCAACATTTATGTCAAAGACAGGCAGGAGAGTGTGAGTTCTTTTAGTTTGTATCCTACTTTGTTTTGTTTCTTGGAGATTCAGATCATCATTTTTCTAAAACCTGGAAGCTGACGAGTGAGTCACACATGTCTTCCAATGCATTTCCTGTGCAGATAATATTCGATCCACAGTGGAAGCGTCTCTGGTGGATATTTCCAATGTAATTATACAAAACTCCATTTCATATCTTTCATATATAAGAATTTTTCCATCACTTTTGTCTTTTATGAAGTCCATGAAGCCTCTTTCGTAACTCAAATAAAATGTCTGGCCTAACATTGTGTGCTAGAAATTGTTAACAACAAACAGAGTGTTTAAATAATAATAGGGTCCAGAGCTATAGCTGTGATCATGAGCACACGGCTATATTCACAGTGTGTTCCTCATCTTCCCATCCTATTTGGGGCTCTGAGAAAACTAAAAATATATCAAAGAAAGAAACGTTCCTGTGTAATCATTCAACATTACCGACAAATTGTGTATGGCTTCTTTCTGAACTGTTGCTTTATCATTCTTCTTCTTTTATTTCTGACCCTTATTCCAGTCACCTAAAATTGACTTGAAAGTGTGCAAATTCATATAACCTCTGTTGACATCATCAGCATAGACAAGAAAAGGAAGGCATCTGGAGAAAAAGTTACAACCCCAAACCGTCTGCCTTCACAAGGTGCTGTAGGGATTTAGATACTATAAGACCACTGGAATTTTAATTAGGATTCTTGATATTTTGAAAATTTCTATTGCTTTCTACAAATCTAAAATTCACAGACATAATATAGAAGGGTACAAAAAGCAACAGAATCTTTTCCTATGCACTGAAACAATTATTATATTTTGACTTACAATTTTAAAAATAAAAACACATTTAAGTTCTTCAAATGCCACCTCTTCATCTTGCCTCTCTGAATGGTTTTTACTGTTAGTTGGCAGCTACATGACCATTCACCTTCCTCACTAAGAAAATCCTAATTTTGTGCAGGTGGCAATAAGAGCAAAAACACCGAAGGAGGAATGCAAATTGGCCTAAACAGTCATGGCCAGCCCATTGTTTTGTATGAGTGGTTTGGAATGGCCATCAGACATTCACTCATACTCACTCATAAAACTCAAAAACTGTATAGAGCAGTGAACAATGTTCTTAAACATCTTGGTCTTTATGGACCTCAGATGAGAGGGGGAAGGCAATAAAGAGATGAAAGATAGTGTTTCCTATGATAATGAATGCTATGGGGAATAAAAGCAGAGGGAGGGTATTGCTAAGTAATAGAGGAGGTGGCTGATCTGAGACGTAAGGTAGGTGAAAGAGGAGCTATGAGGATATCTGAGAAAGAGAATTTCAGGAGGAAAAAATTGAGGAAGAGGCCCAGAGGGAAGAGCATTCCCGGATGTGTTTGTTAGGAATTAGAAGTGAGTGTGGGAAGAACTAAAAGAATGTGAGGACAAGCAAAGGTGAGTAAAGAGGCCAGATTGTAGAGAGATTTTGGCTCTTTCTGTGAGCAAGATGAAAGTCTGCTGGAAGACACTGGCAGAGAAATAATATGACTTGACATCAATTTCTAAAGTTCACTTTGGGTGAAGGAATACAAACTATGAGGCTATTCCAATCATCTGTTTCAGAGAACTGGCTACTTTGGACTGGGCAGTAGCCAAGTGGTGAGAAATATTCTTCAAATTAGAGCTATTGCTTGTTTACGAATTAGATGAGTATGGAGAAAGAACAAGTCGGAAATGATTCTAAAGTTTTCAACTTGATCAACTGGAACTAAGAAGTGGACCTTTACAAAGATGATGAAGTTTGGAAGGATCAGAATAACATAATTTCAGTTTGGATTCTATTTCATTTGAGATGCTGGAGATGGTCCCTAGGCATTAAGAACATGATATTGGAAAGGCATCGGACTACAAGTCTGAATTTTAGACAATAGATCCTCCCTACACATATAAATTTAGGAGTCATTGATGAGTAGATGATACAATAAGCTGTGAGACTGGATAAGATCACCAAGGGGATATGTCTCAAAGTGTAGAGAAGTGGCACAAGAACTGAGCTGGGAAGCACTCCTGAAGTCACCTGTCAGAAGGTCGAGGAGGGGCCAAAAAGGGAAGTTGAGAAGAACCGGCAGACAGTAATGTCCAAAAAGCCAAAGGAAGAAATTATTTCAAGAAAATGGTGGCCAAATCTATCAGATGCTGCTGAACGTTAACATAAAATAATAGCCAATAATTAGCCATTGAATTTAGAAAAATGGCTATCCTGTGACCTCACAAGTGCCCTTGGGTGATGTGATAGGGAGAAAGCTTATTTGAAGGGGGTTTATAAGAGAGCACAGCAGAGGGATTGAATACAACAAATACAAACAATAATCTCAAGCAGCTGCATTCTAAAAAAGAATGGAGAAAAAATAAAATAGTTAGAGAGTAAATAGTTATAAATAGGCTCAAATAGAGTAAATTTGTTATTTCGCAAAATAAGAACCATAATGATGTGTTTGCATGTCAAGGGAAAAGGTCCAAAGAGAGAGCAAATTGATAATGCAAGAAATACGATGAAGTGTTTCTAGATAATGACCTTGGATAGGCATATGGGAAATAGAAAAGTTAACTTTAGATAACAGGCAACTCGTTCACTTAGAGTAACTGGCACGTGAGCACATGAGTTCAAATTCACGTAGATGGATGGATGTGCTCATGCCAATCGGTAAGGTTGCTTTCATGAAAAAGTGGAAAGATAATATCTTTCTTCCAGCTTAAAAATTTGCAATAGCTGACAATTTCCTGTGGAATCATATGGAATTCTTTAAATATTAAAGGATGGAAACAATATTTATTGAATTCATGCTGTGAACCACCTGTTTTTCGAGGTACTGGAGAGAGACTAGAGACAAGGTTCTAGTTTAAAAGTGAAGACAAACTTCGTAGGCCATGCATCAAAGCCAGCTTTAATGGGAAAATCAGGAATCAAGTTCGGCGGGAGAAGGCATCTGACCCACTATTCTCTCAACATTACAGACAGGGGGTGCAGGGGGGTGGGGACATTTCAGGCTTTCCAGTGGCTCAGTTGAAGCTACCATTCCAGATTCTTCTCTCATTCAAATTTTGCCCACAAACTCAGCTTGGGAGTCAGCAAATCTAACCACATCCAGGACAAAACTACACCAACAGTACTGTGTGTGTGTATGTGTGTGTGTGTGTGTGTGTGTGTGTGTCTTTTTCATTCTTTTTACTCATCCTAGAATATCTTCCCCCCCTTTTGTAACTTACCAGTACTTTAAGACCCTAAACTAATGCCACCTCTTCAGCACCTTTCTTTAAATAAAACACATTATCTTCAAGTTTTCTGTATGTTACACTTCTTCTTTTTATTTTTTTTTTAATTTCAGGCTAATACACTAGTATATATGATTAGGTTTCATTGTTTGCACTTGTAAGGTAAAGTCTGAGTTGTAGCTGAGCCCTTCACCCAGGAAGCGTGTCGTATACCCAGGCATTGGACCCATTAGGGGGAAACTTACTAAATCCTCTCCCTGCTTCTTGAATTTAACTGTGTTTTTCTGTCATATGAGCCTGTAATTGTTAATCTACCAGATTCAATTTAGTATTGAGTACATAAGATGCTTGACTTTCTAGTCCTGAGATACTTAGAGGAGGATATTCTCCACATCCTTCCAGGTAAATACAAAAGATACAAAGATTCCATCTTTTTTATGGTTAAATAGCGCCCTATGGTATACACACACCACAGCTTATTAATCCTTTCAGGGAATGACAGCCATTTGGGTTGCAATCTTTATTTATTTCTCCCACATTGAAATCACTGTTTCAATAAAATGGATCACTCACTGTGCTAGGGACTGAGGTTACACAAAGAAAAGAACATCTCTTCTCTCATTAAGGTTTTTTCATGTTTACTTCCCTCACAAAATTGTTAACGACTGACTCATATTTCATATTTCATATTTCCCACCAAGCATACCAAAACATCTTCAGCATATGAATTGTTGAACCACCTCGATATCTAGAGATGGACAAAGGGAAGCTGAAATGTATCACATAGTGCTATGTGTGTTAGACCTGGTGTAAGGAGATGCTTTGATATAATCCTCATAACAGTCATTCACAGCAAATAATTTGAATGATTGAGTAAAATTAGTCCACTGATATGAGAAAAGTGGGCATTTAAAAAATAGCCTTATGAAACACACTGAAAAGTGCAATTTGTGGAGAGATGCAGGTAATAAAAGGTAAAAATAGGACAATGGATTAAGCTGAAAAATTTTAGAATAATGAAGCCCAATAAGGCGTGATGCTGGACAAGTCTTTATCAGCCCTGAGTCTCCATGGACAATGGATTTCCTTTCCTGTATGCTAACGTATTTTTTTCTGCTTTTTAAAACTGTATATAGCTCCAGAATAAGTTCTTTAAAAAATGTATTAACCCTTAGGTATTAAAGAAGTAAATTTTCTGTATACCTTTTTCAAAACCGTTATTCCTCACACAAAAGAAATATGATTAGATAACTATATGTGCAACACTTTATTCCGCCTTCCTACTAGGTCAAATTGTACATTTTTTCATATTACAGTGCTCAGATAAAATTCACATATACTCTTATTAGTGTGCTGTTTTGAAAGTGGCATTAAATCTTTAGAAGGAAGGTCAAAATTCAAATACAAGTCATTACTGATTATTGCACTTGAATAGCTAAATTAATATGCTGCAGGCATCATAATCTAAATCATAACCCAATTGAACTGATTATAAAGAGGCACTGATAAATGAGCTGTTTTAATAAGCATTTATTTATGAATTTGTTATCAGAGTTTCCTCCATTAAAGTAAAATAATTAGGACGCTGAATCAGATCAAGATGACAGGGCTCCCAAGCAACAGCTTTTCTTTTAGAGGAGAACACAGGAGCATTTAGAGAGGACAGTCAGGCAGGGTTGTCTAATGAACACAAATTCTCTTTCACATCATTCCATTGCTTAAAGAAAGACAGTTATTTAATAAAAAGACTTAGCTATAAACATCAGTCACAGTCCCATTCCTAATTTGCAAAACGGCGATGAACGGGAGCTGTATTTCTACTCTGGCATTTAGGACTTTCTGTCTCGGAGAAGATGCTATAAAGTTGAGGGGGTCATTTTGCTGTAAGCACCCAAGTGAAAACTATTATTTGATTACTGTGTGTTAATGAGCTATATGAAAAGCCGAACCAAAGACTGAAGAGAGAAATTCATGAAGCCACTGCAGGTCCTGGAACCTTTGAGGTCACAAGGACTCTGAGCTACAAAGCTGTCCTACGGACGTGCACACGCAGACTTCCCTGTCACGCCCAGGTGCCACAGTGACAGACGCTGGGGAGAGACACAGATGGCGCTTCAGTCTCCCCGTGCTCTCTAGTTATCCTTCATCTATTTCCCTCCTCTAACTCATGATCCAGAACTCAGATCACCGTGCTTTGTATCTCGTGGATGTTTCTTCCATTAGTATAAAATGTTGATATTTAACCAGCATTCTACTAGAAAAATAATTATTTTCTCTTCTTTCGAAAAAGTGAAAGTTATCCCAATTTTGAACTATTTATACAATTCAATATTTGATATATCAGGAGCCTCTGATAAAATTGAATGCTGACATTTCAGTTCTATTCCTTTAGCATAAAATTATATACATTAAATTTCTATTGAACATATATTATGTAGTGATATGTATTATATATCGTATGTAACACATATTACATATTTCGCTTCATGTAAAATTATATATGATGTATCCATAAGAGATAGATTAGATCTATTTATATTGATATATGTGAATATATATTCAGATAGATATATACAATATATGTGGAGAAATATGTACCAGTCTAAACCGTCTCCACATTCTGTTTAAAGAAAGAAATTTTAAACATATTTCAAAGATTTAATATGGATCTGTGGCCGCAGGAACCACAAATCTTGAAATTTCTCTTCTAATAAAAGGTGTTTTAGTGTATCCTCTGAATTAAATTTTGATAAGTAAAAAATCAAAGTGCAACTAATCAGTAGGAATGTATATAGATCTAGTCCAGTTTACATTAAAATTAAAATAAAACTGTATTTAATTTGAATGTTATTTGATTTGCACTTTTCAACTAGTACCACATGATCAACTCCTTAAATGGTATTAGGAGTCTCAGTCTGGCTCACTGATTCTGCATTATTAATGCGAACCGTAAAATTGAAACTGATATGCTACTGAACTTTCATAATGAATAGAACTGGATTATAACAAAAATGAGACTTCTCTCACAACTAACATAACTAAAAAGTTACAGGATTTTACTAAGTTGTTGCAAAAAAAATGACTAAGTTAGAAAGAGGAGATTACATGAGCTTTGGGAACATTACTGGGAAAAAATATTATTTCTTCTTTATATCACAATGATCTAGTTGTACTTCATCGATTAACTGTTATAAATCTATAAGATAGAGACACAATGAGAATTTAACTTCTCATAAGTTTGCTAAATACCCAATTTGGGTGTAAATTATATTTAGCAAATGAAGAAGAGGGAAAAGTTCCCAATCTTTGGACAGAAATATAAGAATTATCTATTGATATGTTTTACTGATATAAAATATAAATCTATTGACATGCGTCCCATTCCTAATGCATGCTCCATGTGTGTGTGTGACCATGACAAATATAGTATACAGTTCTTTTACTACATCTTTAAAGGTGAGTAAGATTTCTTTGCTATACATCTAAAATCTCAGCATATTCTCTTTCATGTTGAGTCTTAGAATAGCAATCTCTTTGGAGACTGGTTGTCTGAACTTCTTTCTTGCATGACCATTCAGGCTTAACCATAATCCAGCTAAAGCTGAGTCATTGATTGACACTAGGCACTGGGGCAGGCAGATGAATTTCTCTGGTTTAAAGTTTAATAGAACAGATCTTTTGATCTCTGATTCTGTAAGGAATCTGAAGTTCATTTTTTCCCCTTAGGTCTCTTTGGGGCCAGTGCATCGTCACATCCAGATCTCGATTTTCATGAGTAGAACGTAACGTAGTGAGGTCAACACTGCTGAACTAATATTGCGATTTATATTCATGCTTCATGGGAGGTTAACGTGATCTCTATTGTTTCACTAGGACTTAATCTATCCAGTGCAATGTGATCCAGAGTCATTTAAAATTTAAGGTTGGGCAAGATGTCTTACATGAACATAATCATAAAATTCAGCATGAACTCTTCTCTTTCTGCAATGAGTGCAAAATCATTTTAATGTGAGTATGAAAGCCTAAAAAATGAAATCAAGAATAAAACTATTACTTTTTGTTTCTTTTGTCTTATATCAGCTACAAGCCCCTACTGATACCCAAATCAAGGCGAGGAAGAAAATACCTCAAGTCATATTCCCTGTAGTACAGCTCATTTCATATTTCCAGCCTCGTCTCAAAGATACAGCCTCAAAACTGGTAACTTCTAGTGGAAGTTTCTCTGATTTTGCATGTTTATCTAAGCCTCCTCTTGACTAGCCTAAAATTATTCACACACACCCACACTCAGAAATACACACACAAATGTTTCCGTCCTTCCTGAGGCAGGTCAGACTGTTTTGTTCTTTGCAGTAATGCAGGGTCCACTCCAGTTGAAAACTGCTAAATCAGAAGGGAAGCCTTGAGGGTGTAAAAATATGAATAGCCAGCTTTTCACTATATTTTCTTCTGTGGGGAATATTGTTATAGAGATCTGTGCTTCGAGGTCTTGGCCAACAGATCAAGAGATAAAGTACATTTGAGCACTTTTTGAAATTTCCATCATATTCAAAGCAGATTTTTAATATAAAAAACTAAATAAAACCAGCATGAAAACATACAGGATCAAATTTCAAAATGTCAATTTCTCTCTGAGCATCATCTGTGAACTTCCTTGTCTTAAAACATGTAATACTCTTTGACCAAAAGTGATCAACTATTTGTTCTAACAGAGCTTTTGGGAGAATGCAAACTGCTGATAAGACCAATAAAGCTGAGCTTTTAACCTTTTTTGCATTTCAATTGCATAATCAAAACCTGAAGCAGCACATCACACACTCGGAGATTGCCATGGGCATTGCACGGAAAATGAAGATTAGTTCTAAAAGCCTTTTCATTCTTTGTAGCGTAAAATGCTCCTCTCCTGGCTGTATATGAAAGAGGATCAGACACAAAATGAAAAAAAAATGTTATAACCGGGGTGAAAGCAAAACTCAGAGAAAAGTGAAACCGCCAAGGGTTGAAATAGAAGGGTGAGCAGCTATAATTAGCTCCCGTGCTCTGTGAGAATAAAACACAAAGCCACTTTAAAAATTATAAACAGGCAGAATGTCAGCTGAGTGACTAGTGCTATAACCCACCTCGGTAAATAGTGAGCAATACGAAAGTAAATAGCATTGGTGGATAAAAGTTTGACATCAATTCCATGGGCTACGTTTTTCATAAATTACCATCCATAATAAAAGTCATTCTGCTATATTACTTTTTAGGTAAGACAACATTGAATACCAAAGATGGATTTAAATAAAAGCAGACTATCATCACTTATCTTCACTAAGCAGACATATATGGCAATTTTAATCACCGTGTGTTTGAGGAAGAGTGAAATTTCTTGCATTTATAGACGTTTTTATTTTAAGAAAACAGTTCAAGGGGAACAGAGGTAATGAACGGCAGCCATCTCCCCCAACGTTTTGCCTTGATTTCTGCCCTACTTACAGCCTGGTTTCCTCCTTCGGTTAAACAACATTGACTTTGCAAAAGTGTTAAGTTACATCAAAACTTGCCTATGCAATTTCTTATCCATATTGACGGCTATAATGCTTCTAACACGAAACTTTGCATTATTATAGAAGATGCCAAATCTTCTTTGCTCATTTCACTGAGTTTAGGTAAAATAAGCTCAAGCCTTTGTTCATTTCCCTCAGTGCCTTGAGCAGAGCGTGTGTGTGTGCTCAGGTATTATAGGCCATTATAAGTAAGTTGCACATTATCATTGAACTATTATCATGTTGAATTCAATCATGGAACATAAATTTCCCCACATTCCCATTGTGTTTAGGCAAGAGTTTTCTATATTGACACAGAAAACCAACGCTCCAATTTCTATCATCTCTAATCCAGAGTAAAATATGACACAACTCTCTTAATCTCCAGGCTCGTGCAGCATCACACGATTCCAATTCCAGTTCTCTGTTCTCTGACAATTTCTAAAAGTCAGATCTCTGAGCAGTTGCTCAAGAAGTTATATTTAGGGATTTCAATTCTGTAATGTTCCCATTGGCACCGTACTATTATTAGCTTCTAGGATTTCTAAAATCATCCCTGTGCTTAATTTTTTTTTTCAAAATTCATTTACTTTTTAAATTCCCCCATATAATTTCATGGCATTTACACATGGTATATCATTCCCTTTAAATCACCTTTGCTGGGGCAAATTGTCCCACTATATATAGAATCATCCAGCAGCAAGGCAGGTGATCGCCAAGGGTGATGCCTTCAAGGCCTCGCTCCACACTAAGCAGAAACTTGAGGAGTGACTCACGCGGCAGAGCCGGATTTCATTTGTCTCTTTCAGCTGTCAAGGCTGAATGTTCACATATTTAGCTCAGTCAAATGTCCCTCCATAAGCAGTAGAAACCTAAAAGCCATCATTTTCTTTAAATAAGTAATCAAAGTACTACCCATAAAGAAGGAAAGGTCACAGAATTTTATCTGGATGTCATTTTGTGCAAATAAGTGCCTGCCACAAGACACTATATTATTAAATTTTGTTAGCAGGGGTTAACATACTCGACAAGACTTTCGTGCTTAAAATATATTGAAATCTTAATATGTTGTCATACAAATATTCTCCTTCAAATGTAATGTGAAAAGTTTTACAACTAATATTCTAGTTGTATGTGAAAATTGAACATTTGGAAGAAGTCATTTGTCACGTTCTCTTTATAAAATTAATGTTTTAATTGAGAAATAAAAATTGTATAAATATTTATGGTCTATATTATAGACTCTATAACATACTTTGAAATAGGTATACATTGTGGAATAGCTAAATAAAGCTAGTTATTATATGCATTATTTCACATACTTATTATTTATTTGTATTGAGAATGCTTAAAATCTACTGTCTTTGTAATTTTTACATACACAGTACACTGTTTTTCACGATAGTCACCATGTTGCTCAATACATCTCTTGAACACCTTCCTCCTTCTAACTGAAATTTTATATTGTTTGATCAACATCGCCCCAATCCTCCCTCCACCACGTTAAGATCTAATAAACAATTGTTCTTCATTAGTTCTTACTCTTTGCCTCTCTGCCTTATTATTTTTTAAGAAATGGAGTTTCACTATGTCACCCAAGCTAGCCTTGAACAAACCCCTAGACTCAAGGGATCTTCCACCTCAGTCCGTAGAAGCTTCTAATTTCTATCTAGTACTGTTTTCAGTTTTATTCAAACGAGTTCTACAGATTTGCCAACATTAATAGGAATTGAAACAATACTTAAAGAAAATGAATCAATATAAATTCAAATTTAATAATTAATGAAATCAAGAACTAACTATTGTCACAAGCTAAAATTGTATTCATAATGAAACTGAGAGTAAAATTCCTATCTAGACACAAAGTTCTTCTAACACACAGAATCAACTCTCATCTGCTAACTAATGTTTAATTCATCTCTAATATGCAACAGATAGAACAAACAAGAAATCAGGCAAAATTTATACTTAAATGTGGAATCTAACATTACTTGGGCAATCAAGAAATATCTTGATCCATAAGAAATCTCGATATGTTATCAGTATATAGGAGACACATGGTAATTTTATATTTATTCATTAACTAGATATAATTTCAAAAAGCCAAAAATGCAATGAAGCTTTAACAACATATCAGGGGATACTAGTCTAGGCAGACATTCTATATTTGGTGTATTACTAACCTCATGGCATAAAGCTGGGACCTTCAACTTCTTCAGCTCTCATGCCTTCTTGGGAGGCTTTCAAAGAAAATTGGGATTTATGGGAGGTGCCTGTGGCTCAAGGAGTAGGGTGCCAGCCCCATATGCCAGAGGTGGTGGGTTCAAACCCAGCCCCAGCCAAAAAAAAAAAAAGAAAGAAAAGAAAACTGGGATTTACTCTGTGTATTTTGATCTCTAGTCAAAATTGCTACAATAGTAATTCTGTAAAAACTACTTGAAGTTTCAATTCAACAGAAATTATTTTATCTTATATTGTATCACCCAAAGCTATATGACTTTTCAGGGTCTTTCTCCTACAGAAAGCCTCTCTGCCTCATTGGCATTGTGTTGGTTTATTCAAATTGACTAAATGTTACTTATTCCTTGATCATTTCCTTCCACTGATGGAAAGTCTTGATCAGGATAAAGGATAAAGTTTATCCTTTGAAAGGATAAAGTCTTATATCCTTCCAATAAAATGCAAACTCAATGAATGTAACATGTTTGCTCTGTACAATTTTAGAACCCTAGTAAATAAAAGTATGCCTGGAATAAAATAACTGTTTAATAAATATTTATTGAGAAGAAATTTATAAATTACAAATAAATGAGTTTCAAAGAGTCTTATACTAAAATCATATGCATGTATATGCTTGTGCTGGCTTCTTGATTTTTGTTTATTCTCTTCCATAATATACCAGCTATATGCCAAATGCTGTGTATGGATTTTTAAAAATAAGCAAATGATGCTTCTCACTTTCAGAAGATTATAATTTAGTTATGGAATACAACTAATATTCATATGAAATTTTACAAATTTGTGATCATTGATTAGTTTGATTTGTGGCAATTTATTTATGAATAAATACATAAACAACAAATATTATTACTGCCTTATAGTTCCCATGTGTTTGCCTCCTTATAAAATCTAAAGATCCAGGTAAACACCCTGGATATTTTGCCATTAGGTGATTTTAAAGTAAAATAATGATCTTCCTTTTGATATTCTGTAACAATACAAACACCAAGAAAAAGACATAGACTGCCCAAGGTGGAGATATAAAGATACAATGTGTTTCTTTACCAGAGAACAAAGTGCAGGGTCAAGTACTGATCTTCTCAGGATGGAATCCTTGCCAGGCATCCAACTAAAGTCTGAGCAGAAATTAGAGAGAAAATCAATATTTCACCACTGAGTATTTTTAGAGTCTAAAATTATAGGACACAGAAGCCTCTGACAGAGAGCAAGTGAATGGTGCGCAGTGTGTGTGTCTGAAATGTCTAAAAATGCTTCACTTGACAAAGCTGTGGAAGAGTTATCCAGAGTAGCCAGCTTTGATAACTGTTTTTAACCTGTCTTTTCTTTAGATTTGAACAGAAAGACAAATGTTGTGTCTTGTATAGACAATGTCTACCAAAATGTACACACTTGCATTAGATCCAGCTTTTTAAATATTTTAATTTCATGCAATGTCTGCTCTTTGTCATCTAATCAGAAAAACACAAACTGGTTCAAAGAAAATCATCCATTATTTAAGGAACTGGAAATAACCACAGGTAGTATAATGCCTATATCGATTAATTCAGGCATATTATTACACAAAATGGACTGAGGAATTTGACTAACTTTATTGACATCATAAATACAATCTCGGACTGTCATTTTTAATAGGATTATAGTATTTTATTACATTGGATGTGCTGTAATTTATTTCAACAGTTCCCAGCAATTCCATGGGACTTTAAGTAGATGTCCAGTGGGGACCTTTTATAAGCTACACCCTGATCGGTGTCCTTGTAGTAAATGTTTAAAAAATTATATTCTATGTCCTTAAATTCTGATGTAAAGAATGCTGAAAGTAAAGGTCCTAATATATAGGATGGAATGATAATCGGAGAAGTTGAAATTACTAATTTTCCCACCTGCACTAGAACTTACCATTATATTAACAATGTGTATTACTACTTAGCCTAAACACATGTATTTTACTGGCCAACACTTATTTATTCTTTGGTGACTTGTCTGTGCCTCTAATGATAAATTATATTATTGATCCCAAATATTTTCTCCCTTTATTTATGTGTGAATTATACTGCCACACCTATGCAGTATGGTTTTCTAAAAGCTTCATTCAGAATGTACACACATCCCCTGCCTTGCTGACATTAAGATGGTATTCCCTGTGACATGAGCAGACATAATGCCCTTTATATATGAGCAGAAACTTTTTAAAAAGCCATAACATGTTTCTACTAACACTCCTGCTGTATTTCCTCTGTAACAAGGATGTCACGTGCCAAATGGGACCTCCCTCTTCACTCTGAATCCTGGGATGTAGGGACATGGAACAGACCTGTACCTAGCTCAGTGGGACCAGCAGTTCAAATGTAACAAGTTATGGCAAGCCATGAGATTTTAAAGTTCTTTGCTATAGCAGCAAAGCTGATGGATATAATGCCCTTTGACAAACTTCCAGTGGGAGATTTTATCTTTTACTTGTTGACCTTAAAGTTAGTTATAAATATTAAAACCAATACCTTACCATTTATTGTAAATCTTGTCAAAACCTGCCACTTCATAATTTGTATTTTTAACATCATTATGTTTAATTAACCACATATATAAGTTTAACTTTTATATAGTCAAATCATACCAATATTTTTCGTTAATTGTTTTTAATTTCAGTGAAATCTAGAGAATTGCCTTCTCCACTCCAAGGACAATCCATGTATTTTCTGCTAGTTATTTTAGAATTTAATTTTTTAGATTTAAATTCATAATGGATAAAATTTAATTTTAATTTGTTTGTAGAAATTGTACCCTTCTTTGTTTATAAATGATTATCCAATAATACAAATTTCACTTACGCAAAAGTTAACCCATTCCTGAGATCAAATAGAAGGTTTACTTGTAACTCTTTGAGGAATCTGCCTAGAGGCTGTGTTAGTATGCAATCCCATCAGGTGGAGTTGAAGAATATTCCTCTTAGTAAATTATCATGAGATTGGAACATATCCAGTAAATTATCATGAGACTGGAATATATCCAATGTATTTCATACTGATATAAAACCAATAAACAAACAACTACACGACTACATGCCCACACAAGAGAAAAATGAAATTAAAGTCAAGGAAGGAGGGAGAAGAAAAAAGAGAGAGGGAAGAAGGGAGGGTGACTGGTCAGCTCCCCCTTAATGGGCACAACATAAGGTCTACAGCAATCCTCACAGGTGAAGGGCTCAACTACACTTGAACTTTACCTAACCAATGAAAACAATGTAACCTAAACGTTTATACCCTTATATTACTCTGAAATTTAAAAAAAGACAAGTTAACACATTCTCACTGATATTTTATTCTTAAATAATATTCTGAAACACTGTATTTATTTTCTAGACAAAATTTTTACATAAATATATGTCTATATATTTTACCCCATTATCTTTATCAACTGTATGAACAGTACTATGGGTAATAGGAAAGTGAATAGGAAAAGAAGTTTACATATGAATGTAGTTAATATTAGAATAGCAACAGTTAATATGAGTTAATTTATTATTTTAAAACACATGACACAGGAACCAATCTTAATTTGACTCACTGTTTATGGTCAACTGTTTAGAAATAAGAGCATATAAATTTTTTTTTTTTTGAGACGGAGCCTCAAGCTGTCCCCCTGGGTAGAGTGCCATGGCATCACAGCTCATAGCAACCTCCAACTCCTGGGCTCAAGCGAGTCTCCTGCCTCCGCCTCCCAAGTAGCTGGGACCACAGG
>CAUYQV010175398.1:0-31575 GCA_963574575.1 Galagoides demidoff
CCAAACAACAATGATGGCTGCAACCAAAAAATAGCCAGGCGTTGTGGCGGGTGCCTGTGGTCCCAGCTACTTGGGAGGTGGAGGCAGGAGACTCGCTTGAGCCCAGGAGTTGGAGGTTGCTGTGAGCTGTGATGCCACAGCACTCCACCCAGGGGGACAGTTTGAGGCTCTGTCTCAAAAAAAAAAAAAGGTTAATGTCTTAAGTCAATCTATCTAAACTACTGGAAATAGGCATTTTTTTTTTGAGACAGGATCTCATTTATTATTAACCCTTGGTAGAGTGCTATGGCGTCACAGCTCACAGCAATCTCCAACTCTTTGGGCTTAGGTGATTCTCTTGCCTCAGCCTTCGGAGTAGCTGGGACCACAGTGTGCCCACCACAACACCCGGCTATTTTTCTGTTGCAATTTGGCTGAGGTTGGGCCTGAACCTACAACCCTCGGTATATGGGGCCAGCGCCAGCGCCTTACCCACTAAGCCACAGGCGCAGCCTGGAAATAGGCATCTTTAGGGGGCGTTAATGTTATAAAACAGTAAGAATGGGAGACAGGGAGTGAAAGTCACCTAAGACCTAAACTGACCAGATCAGCTGTGTCATCCCAACTCTGGCCTGAATGACTCCATCTCATTTTTATTACATTTATTTTCAGTGGGCACCAAAGAGGTGGGGCGACTGGAGGGATGCCTGTGGGCAGCAAAAGGGTTTGAGGCAGGCCATAGGCCAGGCGGGCAGCAGGTGATGGCACAGTGAGTGGGGCTGTGGGTGGAGTGAGAGGTGGGCAGCACCCCCTCACTTGGGGGTGTGAATGGGCTGGCCCCATTAAGAGGCTGCAGAGGCCCGCGGGGATCCTGGATTAATGCTCCTGCAGCCTGGTAGTGATGTGATGGGCTAGGCCCTCATGGGCATGGGGATAGGAAGGTAGGAGGGAAGTACCCAGTACATGGACAAGCAGTCTGGGAGCAGCACCATGGCAAGCACCGGCCACTCTACAGCCAGTCATCTGGACACAGCCCCAGACCATCCCTGAGGGAGTGGGTCCCGTGTGCCGCTCCTGGGCTGGATCCTTCTCCACTGGGGAGCTAAAGTTTCCGCCCTTGGCCCTACAAGGGCTGGAGGGGACAGAGACCCAGGGAAGGCCAGCACAGGCTCAGCTCAAGGAGGAGGCCGGGAGCCTGGGCAGCTGGAAGGGACGGAGCAAACATCAGAAGGCATGAGGTGGGCTCGGATGTCCCAGAACCTGGCGTTGCCCTGTATCAACCGGATCTAGTGTGTGCGCGTGCGGTGCTAGCAGACTAGGCACTGGGTCGAGTTCCTTCTAACCACTTCTCCTTTCGTCTCTTTCGGGTCCCGGTGGCACGGAGGACACCAGCTAGGGCAGCCCTGTTGCAGCCCCGGGCACCTGGCGGCAGGTTTTGAGGGCGCCCACGCTACGCCAGCCTGGGCCGCAGCCGGCAGCGCCAAGGTTCCTTTGAGCCTGGCCGCTGGCCACTGGGCTCAGGGAGGGCCGGGACTGACGCAACTGCGAGGGCAGGTAGAGTTGTGCTGGGCGGGTCCGCAGGCCTCTCCCCGAGGCGCGCTGGCAGGGCAGGGCCGGCCCAGATTTGCGCGAGCACCCAGCGAGCTGCGCGGGAGCCCAGCCGGTCGCCCAGGGAGGCGCTGTGCGGGTGTCCGCCCCTTCTTTCCCCTCCTTCTTCCACCCTTGCGTCGCCACACCCACCCCTGCAGGCCACCCCTCCACCCGCGCGCCGCCACAGCCTCCGCTCCCCTCCCTACGCCGCCCCCGGTGCCCCTCCCCTCTTTCCCTACCCGCGGCCTCGCGCCCCGCCCCGCTTGAGGCACAGGCTGAGCCGGGTCCCGTGGCTGTCCCAGGCCGGGCCCAAGGTCGAGCAAAGGGGCCAGTGCGGCTCTGTAGTCTGCCCACTCGGACGCCGACCTGGTCCCTCTTAGTGCTCTAGAAACCAGGATCGCCGCAGGCTCCAGGGCCCAGCCGCTCCTCCGCCTCCGGAGGGCCTGCTCCAGTCCCTGGTTTCCGCAGCAGCCCAGGCGCCCGAAAAGTGGGTAAGGGGTCGGGGACAGCCAGCTGACTGGCCTGCCAACTCTGGCTCTGCCCAGATTTATAGAGTTGTGTTCGTCTCTCCACCAGGACCCCTGCTGGACTTGGAAGCCCCCCTCCTTGATCTCGCCCACGCCCCCAGGCTGACACCGGCCTCTGTCCAGTTCTCCCAGGGCTGCCAACTGAAGAGCCGCTGCTGGGCTTTGGCCCCCCCATCATGGGTAACCCGGAGGGACGCTTCCACTTTGCCATCGACCGCGGAGGCACCTTCACAGATGTCTTTGCTCAGTGCCCAGGTGGGCACGTGCGTGTCTTGAAACTGTTGTCAGAGGACCCTGCCAACTATGCAGACGCGCCTACTGAGGGCATCCGTCGCATCCTGGAGCAGGTGAGCTGCAGCAGAGTGGGTGGTGTGGGGAGGGACCCCACGACTAGAAGCCACACACTGCCGGCACGGCCCCTAGGAAGGAGGCATGCCACTGCCCCGAGACCAGCCCCTGGACACCAGTCGCATCGCCAGCATCCGCATGGGCACCACAGTGGCCACCAATGCGCTGTTGGAGCGTCGTGGGGAGCGGATAGCGCTGCTGGTGACACGCGGCTTCCGAGACCTGCTGCACATTGGCACCCAGGCCCGTGGGGACCTCTTCGACCTGGTGAGCTCCTCCATGCCAGCAGGGGGCCAGGGTGTGGGGCTCACACCTCCCCAGGGGTGCCAAGACCCTTTGGGGCAGGTAGTTGGAAGGGTTAATTAGTGGCTCCAGGGCATCCTCAGCCCCCCAGCCCTTTGAGGGGACACAGGATACTTTGCTTCTGTCTGGCAATATGCTCTGTCCTAGACCTGGTGTGTAGAAGCCCAGGTGAGGGAGAGGCAGAAGCCCTGCCCTCCACTGCTGGGTTCCAGGAAGAAGCTGGGCATAGGGGGGAGGCAGTTGGCTGCACTTAGTTGCCTGGGGGCAGAGAGCTAACTTGCCCATCTGACTGTGTCTCCTGGGCCTGTGCTCTGCTCTGCTGGGACACATCCCTTGCTTGCCCCCACCCACTCATGCAGAACATTAGCAAGGACCATCAGGCCTGAGCCTCATCTGAGCCTCCTCTGCCCAACCCCCAGGCGGTGCCCATGCCCGAGGTGCTGTATGAGGAGGTGCTGGAGGTGGATGAGCGCGTGGTGCTGTACCGAGGGGAGTCAGGCGCTGGCACGCCAGTCAAAGGTTTGGGTGTGGGGGCCAGGTGTGGGATCAGGGGTGGGCAGATTCTGGTGGCCGTTGACTGTACTGTGATTAGCTTTCTGGCAGGCCGCACGGGGGATCTGCTGGAAGTGCAGCGGCCAGTGGACCTGGGGGCCCTACGTGGGAAGCTGGAGGGGCTCTTGTCTCGGGGCATCCGCAGCCTGGCTGTGGCGCTTATGCACTCATACACGTGAGCGAGGGCCTCGGGTGGTGTGCCTTGGGTGGTGGGCGGTCGTCCTCAGCGGGCTCCACAGCACTGTGAGGTTCTCATTGTAGGTGGACCCAGCATGAGCAGCAGGTGGGTGCGCTGGCCTGGGAGCTGGGCTTCACACACGTGTCCCTGTCCTCGGAGGCTATGCCCATGGTGCGCATCGTTCCTCGGGGGCACACGGCCTGCGCCGACGCCTACCTCACACCCACTATCCAGCGCTACGTGCAGGGCTTCCGACGAGGCTTCCAGGGCCAGCTCAAGGTGAGGCCCCTGGGCCACCTGCTCAGGCTCGGCTCTGTGCCTACCCAGCCCCTCACTGCCACCTGCCGGCGGTTCACAGGACGTGCAGGTGCTGTTTATGCGTTCTGACGGCGGCCTGGTGCCCATGGACACTTTCAGCGGCTCCCGTGCTGTACTCTCAGGCCCTGCTGGAGGTGTCGTTGGCTACTCAGCCACCACCTACCAGCTGGAGGGCGGTCAACCTGTCATTGGCTTTGACATGGGAGGTACGAAGGCGGTAGGGCAGAGGCTGGGCAAAACCTGGCTTCCAGGTCTCTGGGTGACTCCTAGGACGCCATGCCCTCAGGCACATCCACAGATGTGAGTCGCTATGCTGGGGAATTTGAACATGTCTTTGAAGCCAGCACAGCTGGCATCACCCTGCAGGCCCCTCAGCTGGACATCAACACAGTGGCAGCTGGGGGAGGCTCCCGCCTTTTCTTCAGGTCAGTTGCCCCCACCACCTTCCTGGTTGGGACACTACCCCCCCAACCCCCTGCCTCCCCTTCCCACCTCCAATTCCTCCCTTTCCCAAGGTCCGGCCTCTTTGTGGTTGGGCCAGAGTCAGCAGGAGCCCACCCAGGTCCTGCTTGTTACCGCAAAGGTAAGAGCCAGTACCTGCCCAACCAGGCTATACCCTCTTCCTGATGCCCCCAGCCCTTCCCTTCAGCCCCATCCTGGCTGCCCACTCCTGGCCCCTGGCCTCCAACCCCACTTCCCACATGGTATCCCCCTCCCAGGGGGCCCTGTGACAGTGACAGATGCTAATCTGGTCCTGGGTCGCCTGCTGCCTGCCTCCTTCCCCTGCATTTTTGGGCCGGGAGAGGACCAGCCACTGTCCCCTGAAGCCTCCCGCAAGGCCCTGGAGGCTGTGGCCACTGAGGTCAACAGCTTCCTGACCACTGGGCCCTGCCCGGCCTCCCCGCTGAGCCTGGAGGAGGTGGCCATGGGGTTTGTGCGTGTGGCCAATGAGGCCATGTGCCGGCCCATCCGTGCACTCACTCAGGTATGCCCACCTCTGCTCATCTTCCAGCCCTGCTCCCTGCCCCCAAGAAGGGTATGGGGTGGGAGGGAGGGTAGGAGAGGTCACTGACCCCTTTTGGTTCCCCAGGCACGAGGCCATGACCCCTCAGCCCATGTGTTGGCATGCTTCGGGGGAGCTGGTGGGCAGCATGCTTGTGCCATTGCTCGGGCCCTCGGCATGGACACAGTGCACATCCACAGGTGGGTCTGGGCATGGCATACTGGTGTTCATTTGCTCTGGGCCAGGAAACCAGCTTTGGGAGGTACCCAATATAGGTGAAATGCCTATATGCCTTTGGCTAAAAAAGCTGTTTGAGAGAGAGCAATGAAAAGACTTTGTGCTGGCATACTTATAAGAAACTGAGGCAGAATCCCATGTGGCCAGGTTGGTTGTGAGTCTAACATGACCAAGGCTTTGGCTGGAATAGCATTTCCAGACTGTGTTAAAGGATTAAGGCTGACTTTATAAGGCCAATGAAAAAGCCCTTTGGAAAACTGGCCAGATACCCATCAGTAACCTTTCCTGATCTGTGGTGTGTGACAAAGGTCATTTGCTGATGGGTCCAGGAATGGAAATGTGCTAGGGAACCTCAAGGGAAGAGGAATTTACCCAATGCATATGGGTATCTAATGGCACAGATGAAACCTGGGCTCATGAAAGGCTTTTGAGAAGTCTAGCCTCAAAATTCCTTATGAAAGGTTCCAGCAAAAAAACCCTGACTTAAAGGCCACATGGGAATGGAGGTTTGCACACAAATTTCTATATGCCCAAGAAGTTTCTCTATGCTTTGCTTAAGGATTCGAAGTAACAGCCTCCAAAGGGCAAGGCCAGCAAGGGCAGGTATTCAATCTACCTTGTCCTCCCTAGCCTCAGGCATCATCAGATAAGAACAAAGAAGTAATGGCTAACAACATGTTCTCCATTAAATTATGTTAAATTGGGTTATGTTGAAAGGGTTATGTCAAAAGGTGTATGTTGAGTGGATTATCAGAAGCTAATCATGAGGTAGTCACATGATGTTTAAATGGATCAATGAGGTCATTGCTGTATTGTGCACATGTACAAAATTCCCTATATAAACCAACTGCAAATAAAGAAACTCGACATTTTGCCTAAGCGAGCAGATGGTCACCTTTATTTAAAACACAATTTCAGTAAGTGTGCTTATTCTTCGTGACGTCACTTTTCCATGAGACCCTTATGGCAATACCCCCATTGTCACTTCCCTGTCTCTACAGGCACAGTGGGTTGCTGTCAGCACTGGGGCTGGCCCTGGCAGACGTGGTACACGAGGCGCAGGAGCCCTGTGCACTTCCCTATGTACCTGAGAACTTTGTGCAGCTGGACCAAAGGCTGAGCTGTCTGGAGGAGCAGTGCGTGGACGCCTTACGGGCCCAGGGCTTCCCCAGGTGGGCTCTCAGGGCAGTGATCAGGAAGGACTTCTGGACTCCAAGTGCTGGAGAAGGCAGGACAGGAGCCCCTGTAGGGCAGTGGTTCTCAACCTGTGGGTCGCAACCCTTTTGTAACAATGAAAATACACTGTGGCATTAAGGAAGGTTGAAAACCATGGTTGTAGGGTGCTCAGTGTGGGAGCAGGCTGAGTGTAAGTGCCCCATTCCCTGCCTGCCCAGGTGCCAGATCAGCACAGAGAGCTTCTTGCACCTGCGCTACCAAGGCACTGACTGTGCCCTGATGGTGTCTGCTCACCAGCACCCGGCTTCTGCCTGCTCACCCCGGGCTGGTGACTTTGGGGCAAGCTTCGTGGAGAGGTATGCGAGCTCCTTATCTCAGGAGTCCTGGTGGGTTTTCAGGCTGCCTTGCCTTGATGGTTCTCTTGGGTCGGGGGGATGGCAGGTACATGAGGGAGTTTGGCTTCATCATTCCTGAGCGGCCAGTGGTGGTGGATGACGTGAGGGTGAGAGGCACCGGTCACAGCAGGCTTCACCTCGAAGATACCCCTAAAGCCCAGACTGGGCCTCCCCGGGTGGACAAGGTTGGTGTTCCTGCTGTGTCAGCCCTCCCACAGCCATGGGACATAGGGTCAGGTGTGGGTGGGAGAGGCCATGCCCTGTTCAGAGGCCTTAGGGAGGGTGCTGGACCAAGGGGCCCCACTTACCCTACACTCTTCACAGATGACCCAGTGCTACTTTGAGGGCGGCTACCAGGAGACCCCTGTGTACCTTTTAGGAGAGCTAGGCTATGGGCACAAGCTCCAGGGGCCCTGCCTCATCATTGATAGCAACAGGTAGGCTAAAGCCAGCCAGGGTGGAGGCTGTGAGCATGCCCTGGGGCCCCTGGCTGGTGCTTCTCTGGCCTGAGGGAGTCCATGTCCTCTCACTGGCTTGGGGCTGTGGTGTCCCTTGTTGGGTGCATCTGGTCTGGCACCTTGCAGCCCCTCTGTGCTCCCTACCCTCAGTACCATCCTGGTGGAGCCAGGTTGCCAAGCAGAGGTGACCAAAATGGGGGACATCCGCATCTCTGTGGGGGCTGAAGCCTCCAGTGCAGTGGGCACTCGGGTTGACCCCATCCAGCTGTCTATCTTCTCACATCGCTTCATGAGCATTGCTGGTAAGTGGCTGCTGCCATCCTCCCTGCAGCCCTTTTAGGTAGAGCATGAGGGTTCTGCAGAGTGAGCAGAGATAGGTACTCATGGTGTTCCTGGCAGTGTAGGCCTTGTCATGTGGGGTGGCTGGTAGGGATGTCCAGAGATCCCCACTTGGGTTGTGGTGGGCAGTGTGGCCCTGGCCCTAGGATGGTATGGCTTGCTGCATGCAAGAGCAGGTCTTAGGCAGGGCAGGCACTTGCCTCCTCTTGCCTATAGCTGTATGCTCTGGGAATTGCTTCCCTACCTGGGGACAGGACACAGAGGGATGCCCTGTGTGGATGATCAAGCAGGGGCTTGCTGGGAGCCCAGGGTTCCATGCCCAGGAACTAAGTTCTTGCTGTGCCAGGCAGAGCAGGAGGTCAAGGGAGGTACCAGCTTCTTGCTGTTACCTCCAAGCGGGACTGGGAAGAAGATGGTACACTCCACACAGGCCAGGACATTATGCCCAGGTGGACATACCACCACCTGGTCTTCCCAGGGCACAGAAAAAGCTGCCTCCTGGATTTGAGCCTTGGGGGCTTTTGCCCTGGTGGGTCCTATTCCTCCCTGTCCTGGGGCAGTGCTGTGGGTGGGTGGTGCCCTCATGTGCCTGGTCACTATGTGTCCCCAGAGCAGATGGGCCGAATCCTGCAGCGCACAGCCATCTCTACCAACATCAAGGAGCGCCTGGATTTCTCGTGTGCCCTCTTTGGGCCTGATGGGGGGCTGGTCTCCAATGCCCCCCACATCCCTGTGCACCTGGGTGCCATGCAGGAGACTGTGCAGTTCCAGGTATGATGGGTTCCTCCCCTGGGCCACCTGGGCCTCACTCCCCTTCCTCACTCTACTGTGTCCTGGTTTCAGATCCAGCACTTGGGGGCTGACTTACACCCTGGTGATGTGTTGCTGAGTAACCACCCCAGCGCTGGGGGCAGCCATCTTCCAGACCTGACTGTCATCACACCGGTGAGGGGAACTGCCTGGCAACTCTCATTGGGCAGGGAAGCTGATACAGCTGACTATATCTCTGTACCTCCCTGCTCCCAGGTGTTTTGGCCAGGTCAGATGCAGCCTGTGTTCTATGTGGCCAGCCGAGGGCACCACGCAGACATTGGGGGCATCACCCCAGGTTCCATGCCCCCCCACTCCACTACACTACAGCAGGAGGGTGCTGTCTTTCTGTCCTTCAAACTTGTCCAAGGAGGTGTCTTCCAGGAAGAGGGTGAGTGGGAGTAGAGAATGGGTCTGGGGTAGCGTTCAGTAGGCTGGGACATGTTGCTACTGCCAGTAACCAAGAGAGGCTGGACCTGGGGGTGAAGACAGGTGGTGACCCTAAGGGTTGGGGCAGATGGTCACAGAAGCTGAGAGAAATTCTGCCTGGGCCCAAGAAGGCTTCCTGGGAGACAGTTTTGAGGGTGAGGAGTTGGCCAGGACACCAGGATCTGGGTGCTGGAGGGGGAGGAACTGCTTCAAGCTAGGCAGCTGCTAGTGGTATGTGTGGTCCACTCTGGGTGGGGGGTTTCAGAGAAGCAGTGGGGCTAAGGTCAGGGGCTGGGTCTTGGAGAGTTTTCTGGGCTTGGGTCTGAGTCATCAGGCAGTGGGGCAGCTGTGAAGAGCTTTCAGCTGGGCCTGTGCTGGTCTGCCAGTACACCCAGGTGTAAGAGAAGACAAGGGTTCAAGTGGCCCTGCAAGTTGGTGGGGGAAGTAGGGTGGGAGCAGTGGCAATGGTCCTGGTGATGCTGGGCAGAGAGTAGTGAGCTATTGTGGAGGTGGGGACAGGTGTTTTGATGGGATATAAGAAAGGGATAAGGGGCCAGGTAGGACAGAGAGCCCAGGGAGGCATCCAGAGGGAGCTGAGGCCAGAGTCAATGGTTACAGAGTCACAGGCTGCCTATTGGGGGACATAAGTAGGACATCCAGGCCTGACTGCTTATTTGGTCAGGGTGAAGTGGGGCAGGGGTGAGGCTTGGGGTGGGATGTGCAGACACATGGCAGAGGCTGGACGAAGGTGCCTTAGAGAGGATCCTCACCCAGACTCCTGGCGAGGTCTCAGCCAGGCCTCACTGCTTGTCAGGGGCTGGAGACCTCATTCAGACCCAGGAAACTTGGGTAGGGGTCTTGGACACCAGGTGCACCTTGATATTTATTCTTTGAGGTGCTTGGCGGGGGCAACTGGCAGGCCCAAGGGCAGGCTGGTGGGGAGTGTCAGGGGAGTGGGCAGAGAAGGTGAGAGGGATGAAGGAGGGAGGAGAGCTTGCTGAGGTACAAAGCTGGCCCTGCTCCAGTGAGGTCATTGGCAAAGCTGCCTGCCCAAGCCTAGGGTACCCTAGGGTGCTGGGCTGTGGGAGGGAGAAGGGTGGAGGCTAGGGTCTTCAGGGTACTGCAGGAGTTAGGTGGGGAGTGAAGGGCCAACATAGGAGCCCCCAGTGCCCAATAGGGGTATAGTGATTGTGGAATAAGGTACCAGGTGGCCTCCAAGCTTGGGGAGGAGCTCAGTGGTCACCCTGTCCATCCAGCGGTGACTGAGGCTCTCCAGGCTCCAGGCAAGATCCCCAGCTGCAGTGGAACCAGAAATCTGCATGACAACCTGTCCGACCTCCGTGCCCAGGTGGCAGCCAACCAGAAGGGCATCCAGTTGGTGGGGGAGCTCATCGGGCAGTATGGTCTGGACGTGGTGCAGGCTTACATGGGCCATATTCAGGTGGGCCAGGGGGCAGGAGCATAGGGCAGTTGCCTCTGGGCAGCGTGGTCACCCTGAAGGTGGCACAGCTGCTGCTGAACCTCCTCCCTGCCAGGCAAATGCTGAGTTGGCAGTGAGAGACATGCTGAGGGCCTTTGCAGCCTCCCGGCAGGCCCAGGGTCTGCCCCTCGAGGTCTGTGCAGAAGACCACATGGATGACGGCTCCCCCATCCACCTTCGGGTGCAGATCAATCCATGTCAGGTCAGGCTGCCTGCAGAGGGCACCCACTCCTGCCTCAGAAGTGAGGCTGCCCACCTGCTGATGTCTGTTCTCCCTTCGGATGTACAGGGCAGTGCAGTGTTTGACTTCAGCACTACGGGGTCAGAAGTGTTTGGCAACCTGAATGCACCCAGGGCCATAACGCTGTCAGCCCTTATCTACTGCCTGCGCTGTCTAGTAGGCCGGGACATCCCGCTCAACCAGGTTTGCAGAGTTGTGTGGGTGAGGGAGTTCCCCACAAAGTGCACAGTCACCCTGAGCGTGCCTGAGGGCAAGGCCAGCCCAAACTTATCTCAGGGGTGTAGGGGGAATTCTCCCTCAGTTTGACAGTGGGGCCCACCCCCAGTCATCCCTGATTGCTGCTTGTCCACACATAGGGCTGCCTGGCGCCAGTTCGCGTTGTGATTCCCAGAGGTTCAATCCTGGACCCGTCCCCTGAGGCAGCTGTGGTGGGCGGCAACGTGCTCACATCCCAGCGCGTGGTAGACGTGATCCTGCGAGCCTTTGGGGCCTGTGCTGCCTCCCAGGTGTGGTGGGGCAGGGTGGGTGCAGCTCTGGGGGCTGCTGGGTGCACAGGCCCCACTCCAGTCTAGCGCAGCCGCTCCTTAACCCTGACAGGGCTGCATGAACAACGTGACCCTGGGCAACGCCCACATGGGCTACTATGAGACGGTTGCGGGCGGTGCGGGCGCCGGACCCAGATGGCATGGGCGCAGCGGCGTGCACAGCCACATGACCAACACACGCATCACCGACCCCGAGATCCTGGAAAGCCGGTGAGCTCCCAGCCCTGGGGAGCCGGCCAGGGTGGGAGCCCAGGCTGGGGCTGAGCTAAGCTTGCGTCTGGCGCAGGTACCCGGTTATCCTGCGCCGCTTCGAGCTGAGGCCGGGCTCTGGGGGCCGAGGCCGCTTCCGCGGGGGCGACGGCGTGATCCGCGAGCTGCTCTTCCGCGAGGAGGCTCTACTCTCAGTGCTGACCGAGCGCCGCGCCTTCCAGCCCTATGGCCTCCATGGTGGGCATTCCTCCTTCGCCTGATCCGTCCCCGCTCTCGCCTGGCCGACCTTACCTCTTGCTCTGCCCGCTTCATCTCTCTTCTTGGCTTTTCTGGACACCTGGTATCTGGCCTTTCCCCGCAGGGGGCGAGCCTGGTGCCCGTGGCCTAAACCTGCTGATCCGTAAGGACGGGCGGACGGTGAATCTGGGCGGGAAGACATCGGTGACCGTGTACCCCGGGGTAAGGGTTGCAGCTTGTCCTGTTCCCACCTCCCCTCATTAGGCCCACCCCACAGAGGGAGGGCAGAGTTGTAAAAGTAACTGGAGACGGAGTTTAGTTTGACTCCCGAAGGGGCGCACCCTAGGCCGGTAGTGGGGGTGGGTGTTTGACCCTGCTCCACTAGGGGAGGACGGGGCAGCCAGGGACAGGCTCGCGTTGATCCTGCGCTCTGCCCCTCAGGATGTATTCTGCCTCTACACGCCGGGAGGCGGAGGCTACGGGGACCCGGATGACCCCGCCCCACCGCCGGGGTCGCCCCCACAGCCTCCAGCCTTCCTAGAGCGCGGCAGCCTCTATGAGTACCGCCGGGCCCAGGAGGCTGTGTGAGGGTCTGCGCAATAAAGATTCCTGAAGCTGCCCGGCCTGAGGGCGCCACTAACGGTCATGTTCGTGCTGTGTCGTGCTGTCCCGTTGGACGCGCGCTATCGCCTCTACGCTGCCGGGACTATGAGGGCATGGAGACGCGGAGCGGTGGGCCTATGGCCAGGTGGTCCGTGAGCCCCGCCAGGCCGGTGTTGAACGTCACCCGTTCCACTTCCTGAGAATGGGAGTCAAGTTGGGGGGAGGGTCGTCCCAGCGCCCGCAGGCCCTGCCCTGAGCTCTGGCACTTACTGGACTCAACCGGCCCAGGACTCTCCCGTATGTGATGTATGTAGTCCAGGCGCCGGGCCGCCAGGGTTTTGTGCGGCTCCTTCCGTAGGGAGGAGCTGCCAGGTATAGGTGTCGCCCCTTATCCTGTCCCCAGGGCCCTGGAGGAAGGGCGGTGTCACCAAGGCCAGGACACCCCTTTGGGCTTAGGGTAAGAAGGTCATTGGGTCCTAGGTCGCCTCTCACCTCCACAGCATCTCGGGTCCCTGTGGGAGCCCGGGGGAGGGCCCTATAGGCGGGAGCTTCGGCGACCGGCCTTCCCCACGTCCAATCTCCCCTCCGCACCCCCAACCCCAGGCGCAGTACCGATTGCCCAAGGCTGCTACTGGCGGGTGCCCAGCCGGCAGGGGTCCGGGAAGCAGCTGAAGAGCTTGTGCTGCTGCTCCTGGGAGTGATCTGCGGGGGGAGAGGGGCGCACCTCCCGGCCTGCTCGCCCTAGCCTCCCCTCACATTTCGAGCAGTTGTGGAAGTTCAGGCCCCGAGAAGCACACTGAGGGGCCACGACCTCGTCATTCTGGCAGCTCTCGGGCCTCAAACTGCTAGGCCCAGTCAACAGCAGCGAAAGCTGCTCTCAGCGCAAGGGCGGGTGCTCTTCGGAAGGAAGAGGTGTGGGTATGCTCTGCCCAGGGTGCGGATCCCATCCTGGACACCTCCCCTCTCCAGATCTGTGAACCCACCCTGTCCCTTCTCTGAACTGTGGTGCTTAGCGGAGTGAGCAAACGGTGGGAGGTGGGGCGCAGAGGTGCAGGTAGAGGTAGGAACAGAAGGGCTCACTAGGCGGTGCGTGCAGTGCAGGAATCCCACCATGCAGCACCCGTCCAGGTTGTCCAGCTGTGCCTGCAATACTACAGACGCCCTGGCTCCTCCCCAACCGTGGCTGGCAGGTCGGTCGGTACCTGTGCGGACAGCAGTCCTTTACAGGTCAGCGCGTCCTCGCGACGTGTGTTGGGGAAGCAATGGAAGGTGGCCCGCAGCAGCCCGCTGCCCAGCAGCTTGAGGTGCAGCCCGGGCTGCAAGCTGAGCGTGCCGAAGTCGTACAGCACCGGGCTGATTCGGCGCCAGGCGGCCCACCAAGCGTGGACCGCACGCAGATCGAACACCTCTTGCAGGGACACGAAGTCCAGACCCGCGGGCAGTTCGGCCACCAGCCGTACAGCGAGGGCTGGAGGCGGACCAGCAGCGCGGCGCCAATGGCCTCGGCCCGCCGCTGTCCTGTGCGATAGGTTGCTGAAGCGTGCCAGCCCATGAGGGAGCAGGCACAGGTCGGCCGAGAGGAAGACGAAGCAACAACGCACCGGCTCGGCAGGCGAGCGCCGGGGCGCAGGAGGCACCCAGCACAGCGGAGCGGGCCGGTGGTAGCAGAAGGGACGATGCCAAGCCTGCAGCGGCAACCAGTGCAGCAGGCCAGGCAGTGCCAGGAGCAGGCGGACAAGCAGCAGCAGCGCGGCCACGGTCCGCCACCGCTCTCAGCCACCTCGGGCTGGCCCGGGCGCGCCCTGGGCGCACAGCAGCGAAGCGCAGCAAGAGGGAGCTGCGGGCCAGGCCATGGAGGGTATAGCAAGGGGTGCCGGAACAGGGAGGGCCGCAAGGCGTTTAGCGCGGGGGGCCAGGCGGGCGGGGACTGCATGGTGCACGCGGCTTCTTGGCGGCGGGCTACTCGAGGCAAGGTCTGGTGGTACAGTCTGTGCGCAGGGTGGATAAGGCGCTGTTCCTAGCGAGCCTGGGATGTCAGGCGTAGGCATACAGGGGCGCTTTGGAAAGCTGCGCTCTCCTTACTTGCTCGGGATTTCCGCGCCCCTTGGGAAGAACAAAATTAAAAGCAAAAGAAACCCTGACCTCTTAGCCCCGCCCAGATTCTCCGAGCCCCACCCTACCCACCCAGAGGGCGGCAGGGGAAACCTTAGGGTGCAGCCAGCCCCAAGTAGTGGTGACCCTTCTGGAGTGGAGGCCAGCGAAGCGCTGGCGCGGGGAGAACGTGTGTGCTTCATCCGGACCCTCATCACCACCCCCTAAGTGCCGGCCGCATGAATATGCCGGCCTCTCGGGCTGCTGGTACTGCCAGGTCTACCCCGCCCTCCATGTCCCGCGCCTGAGTTCAAAGACCTGACACCGGAGTGAACACAGACTAGAAGCCGCCTACCCAACCTCCCGCCCAGCGCCCAGCAAAGCAACAAAGTCCTCCAGCCCTGTGACCCTACCCCCCGGAGCTTCTGGTCTCAGGGGGAGGGACTGTTGGTTCTGTCCTGTGCAGCTGCTGAGCTGGCGGGCGCGAGCAGGATGGAAGCCAACTCCCTCATTCGCCGAGGCTCCTGGCACTTAACCTCCTCGCTTCCCAGGACAAAGTTCCCTGGGGTTCCCAGGCGCTGCTCGCCTCCCACCCTTCTAAAGCATCTTCCTGTGTCAGCTGAGGATAGCGTCTCTTAGCCTTGGAGAATTGGGTCAGGGCTGCCTTTCACCGAGGCTGGCAGGGAGGTGGAGGGGCTTCTGGGCCCCACCTGGTTACTCTGGCCCCCAAATTGCCCTCTGGGTCAAAAGTCCTGCCCTGCCCTTCCCAAAGGCTGTTGGACTGGATGCCCTGAGGCCTCAGGAGGCCTGGGAGCAGGAAAAGCAGAGAGGCAGCTGGGCCTGGCATCCTGCCAGGAGGCCCCCAAAGTTTTGGACTCCTTGCTCGTGGTTGATGAGATTCGTGTTTGAACCCAGACCCTGTGGCTCCTTTGGTCCCTCCTGCCATGCTCTCTGGCTTGCAAGCACTCGTGCTCTGGGACCCTCCTCTGCTGGGAGGAGGGTTCATATCCCCTCATTTCCCATGGTAGGGCCCCCTTACCTTCTGTCAGGCAGTGTCTCCTTTCCACCCGCAGGCTTCACCACTCTGCCTATCTCTCCTTCTCAGGTCCCTCCCTGGGGACCACTCAGCTTCTTGTCCTGTCCACATCTCCATCTACAGGTCCCTTCCCAGCAACCCTCCCTACCCCACTTCAGTTGCTCCCCTATCCTGCCTGTGTCCTTAGCCCCTGTGGCAGCTCTGAGCCCCCAACACCAGGTCACCAGAGCCCTGTAGAGAGGGCCTCTCATGTTGGACCTTGGATGTCTTGGGAGAGAGCTGCCATTTGCCTGGGCTGCCCCTTGCCCAGGTTTGGGTGAGGTTGTATTCATCTCCCTGGATGCACTCCCTCTCAGGTCTGAAGATAGCCCCTCCCCACCCCCTGCCCAGTGTGGAGGCAGGGACTTACACACCCATATCCTTGCCTCCTCCCACCTCTGCACACAGGTCCCCTCTCTCTGCCACCTCCCTAACTCCTCACAGTCACAGAGCCTCAGCCCTCCCCTGCCTGCTGCTCTCCTTCCAGGTTTCTGTCTTTGTGCTGCTCCCAGTGCTAAAAGAAGGGAGCCTGGGGCTCCAAGCCCCTCCACCTCCCTGCCAGCCTCGGTGAAAGGCAGCCCTGACCGAATTCTCCAAGGCTAATTCTCCAAGGAGACCCTGCCTGACAGACCAACTCCTTCCATCAGACAGTGCCCTGGGATGGGTGGGATGAGTGTGGACCTCCAGGCCAGGCAGGACTGCATGGGTGTTGGCATGCAGTCACCCAAGGTGCTGACACATGCAGGGCCGGGGCACTTGTGGCGTTAAACTCAAGGACTTTTTGGTCTTTAAGCGGGTCTTTGGCTGAATCCAAATTTTACATTTTTTTTTTTTTGAGACAGAGTCTCACTTTATCGCCCTCAGTAGAGTGCTGTGGCATCACAGCTCACAGTAACCTCCAAATCCTGGGCTTAGGCGATTCTCTTGCCTCAGCCTCCTAAATAGCTGGAACTACAGGCACCTGCCTCAATGCCCGGCTGTATTTGGTTGCAGTTTGGCCAGGGCTGGGTTCAAACCCACCACCCTAGGTATATGGGACTGGCATCCTACCCACTAAGCCACAGGCGCTGCCCAACAAATCCTTTCATTAAAAGGGGTGCAGCAGAGAAAGATGAAGGTTTGTTTTTTTTTTCCGCCGCCTTTGGTGCTTAAAAAAGGTTGATCTTGAAATCAGAAGACCATACGTTCCCCACCCTCTGGATGGGAAGCTTTAATGGCTGTGCATAGGGGGGCGGGGCAGAGTGAGCCTGGGTGGGCAGGCCCCAGTGTCACCAGATGAACATGGGCTTGCCATCGTCGTGGGCCAGCTGATTGAGGCAAGAGAGCAGCAGGAGCGCATCAGTGAGCATGCTGGGGTGCACAGTCTCTACCAGGACGCGCTGCAGGAAGTCCACAGTGTAGGAGCCACCCTCAGACGCTGCCAGTTCTGGCCGCTCTCGGAGGATGCCATAAGCATTCACCAGCTGCTCGGTCAGCGCGGGATGCACCCGGCCGTTGTAGCCCAGGCTCTGCAGCCTGTTCATGATGCTCACGTAGCGCTGTGTGAGTGTCTGGCACAGCTCCTCGTCCAGCTTGTGGTCATTAGGGTTCAGGGACGCCTGTAGGGAGAGCGGCCATCAGTTCCCTCCTGCTTCCACACACCCCATGTGTGGGGGCAAATGACACTGAGGGAAGTTGTAAGGAGGACACACTCGGAGGGATACATGTGGAGAGGGTCCCGCGAGGGACCTGAGGGTCCAAGGTAGAGGAGTCCAGTGGGTAGAGCTGACAGAGCAGTCCCCCAGGCCTGACTCAGGCAGGACAATTGGGCCCTGGAGCTCCCCAGTAGGGCCTCAGCTACAGGGGAAGAATAGCACACCCTATCCCTGTTGCCTGCTCCATCCACAACCAGGGACTTGGAATTGGACTGAGGTGGTCAGGGGCCGAGGCCAAGGAGCATGGTTGGAAGCCTGTGGGTAAAGATGGGTGTCTACTCTAGCCCCAGGGTTGCTGGACCAAGGGTCTCCTCCTGGCCCCATGCCCTGCTCCCTCCACCTGGAGACCACTTTTTCATTACCCTGGGCTCCATCCCCAGCCTTTTTGCCCTCATATTCCTGTGGGATTATCTTTACTTCCCCCTTGTTCTGGCACCTGGGGATCAGCAGCGTCTGGTCACTGCCTCATTGCCCCTGTCTTGCCAGCCAGGCAGTGGGTACATCTCATCATGAAAGTAGCCCCTCCTCTCCATCCCTCTGACACTGACTGCCCAGGAGAGACAGTGATATCTCAGTTCAGCTCCATGCTCAGCATCCCGCACTTCTTAATATGCTTTGAACGATGATCTCACGTTTTCATCTTGCCCTGGGTCTTACCAAATATGTTACAGCCTGTCTGCTGCAGGTGCCCCATGCTCTCTCTGCACAGACCCCTGGAGCCATGGGCTGAAGTGGGGACAGGTGGGTTCTCCCCTCCTGAGCCCTTCCTGCAGCTCCTATTGTTCCTACGTGTCACCCAGTCTGGCTCTGATGCCAACATGCTGATTCCCAGCTAATCTGGCCCTGATGCCGACATGCTGATTCCTAGCTTGCTGAGCCCATTGTTCCTACATGTTGCCCAATCTGGCTCTGATGCTGACATGCTGACTCCCAGCTTGCTAGGCACACTTTTCTCCATTCTGTGCAGACAGGCTGCTCAGCTGTCACCTCACCAGGAGACTCCCTTGGCTGCACTGCAGGCTAGTCATATGAACATAGAGCACCAGGCTCAGAACTGGGTTCAGCCTGAGTAATTTTTTGACTTCTGGCAGGTGCTCCCAGAGTCTTTGTTACTGGGCAGCACCTGGGACATCCAGTGTCCCCAAGTGTTCCAGGCAG
Source organism: Galagoides demidoff (assembly GCA_963574575.1). Lineage (NCBI taxonomy): Eukaryota > Metazoa > Chordata > Mammalia > Primates > Galagidae > Galagoides > Galagoides demidoff. Next base: position 17,977 of record CAUYQV010175398.1, read on the forward strand.
AGAACTAACATGGGTGGTCAGGGAGATACCAGTGGCACCATGTATCAAGCAGGTTTGACAGCTGCTTGTGTCACTACCTGGGGTCTGAGCCTAAGTTTTCCTGCTCACGTGGAGAAAGTCACGGCACTATTTGGTGGGTCTGTTTTGAGGAATAAAGGAAATGACCCTATGAGCACTGAGTGCTTGTTAGGTCACAGACCCAGAACCCCAGCATGAGAGATATCACTCTGGCTGCCTCTGAGGTAATAGAGAATGAAGGGGTGTCCTAGATGTTGAAGTTTGAGGCCAGGATCTGAGTGTGGGGAGGCTGCAAGGCTGTGTGGCTGTCTCTCAGCTTTGCTCCCTGGAATGCTCCTGCCTTATAGCACTGGCACCCTCTGGCCCTTGAGGGTAGGTGTATACTGCAACCTGAGGGCAGGGGCCATGCCTGTCTGGTGTGCACTTGGCCCCAGGGAAGTGGGGACTGTGTGTAGACAGGGCAGAAGTGGAGGATGAGAGAGGTGAGTGGATGGGAAGAACATTGAGAGGGTGACTCAGGAGGACTTGGTGCTAGATGGGACATGCAGGAGAAAAAGGCATGACAACATATATGCATTCCTCCCAGACAAGAACATGTGCTCACTGCCCCCTTTCCACCCTGGAGCACCCAGGACACCACTACCTGCTCTGTAAGACAGTGGCAACATGTGTCATAGGACCAGTGCTCTCAGAACCCAGGACAAGTGGGTTAGAAATCAACAAAAGACAGCTTGGAGCCCCTGTGAAAGTTGCCAGTACGAGAAAGGAGTCCTTATGTCAAACCAACCACAGGCTGTTGGGAAGGCTGTGAGCAAGCTGTCACGGACATGGGCCTGAAATAAGACTTATCACAAGAGCCTCCTCCAGACTGCAAGTTTCCTGTGTGCTCAAGGATGCTCGCCTCGCAGAGGCTGTCTCTGCCAACAAGCAAGGCCTTGCACTGAGCTTCTGTGCCCCTTGAACTTTGTTTCCTGGCAGGTCTCCTAGACTTCTCTTTAAGAGATACCCCTTGATCCTGACACCCCTGGATATATCTGTGGTCCATTAGAGCACGCATATTCTAGATAGCTGTCTTCTGCTATTCCCAAATAAACTCATGTGTTCTGGAGAGCTTGTCTCTTTGAGTTTCTTGTTAGGTTGACATAATCTGATGTTAGAAGTGGGACCCAAAGAATACAAGCCTTTTCCAGGTTGGCAACCCCTGGAACTGTGTGATGGTACCGGCAGGAGCCCACATGCTCCCCACCTCCACAAGTCACTGTCACCAAATGGTAAATCCTCTCTTGGATCTGAACTCTCTCCCTTTGGTTGAGTTCTCTGACTTTATGTGGGAGCTTTTTTATACAACCTTTACACATCGTAGTTAAATATTTTGGTGAGTTAAGTGGCCATGATGGGGATCATTCAAATTCCTCAAGACTGTTTTCTTAGGACTAAACTAGAAGACTGTGGCTACAGCCTGAAAGAAACATGTATTTCAGTTAGAACCTCAAGGGTTCCAAGCACACCTGGGACTCAACAACTGCCTCCCTGCAAATACCATCTCAGAGGTGGCTGAAACAAATGCACAGTAAAAAGAGGTACAAAGGACTTCTTCTTCTCCTCACCCTTCCCAGACTTCTTGGCAACACTCTTACCTGGAACCTGCCCTCTAAATAAAACCCAGTGATGACAAAGATAAACCCTGAGTCTCCTGTGTTCCTTGGACTATGATTGAACTCTTTTTTTTTTTGGCCGGGGCCAGGTTTTGAACTCACCACCTCCGGTATATGGGGCCAGCACCTACTCCTTGAGCCACAGGTGCCACCTGACTAAGATGGAACTCTAAGCCATTGCTAAGAATTTCCAAGTCACTGAAGACCCTGACTGACTGGCTCATGAATTCAACACAGTGACCCAGCCTCTCTGGGTCTGAGATGCCCTGTCTCACAGTCTGACTTCTCTGGGCTATACTCGGGGGTTCACACGCTGGTCAGTGAAGGCCAGGTTCAACTGGACAGCAAAACCTGAGTGGTGTCACTCTGTCTGACACTTAGAAAACCAAGTATCTAATCCTGGAAATAGCCCCTTAATTTAGCTAGATGCCTTCACAAGGTTATTACCACAGTCTTCCTCAGGCTAGGTTGGAACCGGATCCAAGCTTCCACCCATGAACCTAACGAGCCACCTCATAATCACCATAGCCAGCTCCAGCTAGTCTTTAAGGAAAATCCCGACTTCCAGTGGATGCCCATTCTACTTGAACTTTATTTGTAAGTGTCCTCTCTTGAGAACTTTCTCAACTAGTTAAAAGAACCTGTGTGGAAAGGGGAACTATGTCTACTCTTGAGCTAGTAAATTTGCCAGTTAGCCTGTACTCTGGTGGGTAGTGATAAAAAGAAAACTACCCGGATCCTTAATCTCCAGCTCTGAAAGATGGGGGCTCCCAAACAAAATCCTCCTGGCTTCTGTCATTATTGCAAAAAGCCTGGACAATCTGTAAGACAGATTATGATGCATTAAATAAGGCCCAACAACCTCTCCCTCGAAACCTGTAGGTACACATCCCAGAGATGGGGCTTTGGGGGATTACAGGGCCACTTCCTCATTCATTCATTCCTTCAGTCACCTTGGGTAAAACCCCCTTTCTGATTGGGAATGAGGTCCTAACTGTCCTTATTGATGCTGGATCCACACTCTCACCACTTAGCCCCACTGACCTCCTGTCTGCCTCGGAGTAACCCTGAGGGTCAGTAGAGGGGTCCTTCTGTCCTTACTTATCCCTTCCCTCCTCGGACCTTTACTGGACACCCACTGCTCTTTGCTTAATAACTCTGCTCCATCTAGCTTCTTGGCTGAGATATTTTAGAAAAATGTCATATAGGAGTTTCTTTCTCCCAAAAGCAGGAAATAATTTTGGACTTTGGTAAACCAAGTCAAACTGGCTGACTCCAGAGCCCTTTGACTCTCCTAATCCCTCATTTACTCTCTTGTTGCTTGTTCAGATTAAAAATGCTTGGTTCACTTCCCTCTACGGGGTGAAATGCTATCTCTTTATGTTATTATTTTTAATTTTTATGGATATGTGATAGTTGTACATATGTATGAGGTACTTGTGATATTTCATACAAGTATGTATAATGATCAAATCAGGGTAACTGGGATATCTATCACTTCAAGCATTTGCCATTTCTTCGTAAGGAAACATCCCCATTCCACTCTTTTAGTTATTTCAAAATACAGGCAGTCCCTGGTTATGAAGATAGGTTCTGCACATCTGTTGTTAAGGTGAATTTGTATGTAAGTTGGAACAGATACCTTCACCTATTACCTGAAGTAGCCTCTATTTGTAAGTGCAAGTCCCACATTAGTAGGATGCTTGTAACTTGGGGACTGCCTATAAATTACTGTTGACTATAGTTGTCTTGTTGTGAACTTAACACTAGATCTTTTTTTTGAGACAGAGTCTCACTCTGTCGCCCAGGCCAGGGTGCTGTGGCATCAGCCTCGCAGTGATTAGCTACTGCAGCATGCGGGTGACCCACTGCTCTCCTCTCCCTGACAGGCAGCCTGCCGGTAAAGACAGCACACACTTACACACTTACTAAACCTTAGCAATGTTACAACTAGTAAACCCCCAAGTAAACTATTTAAGCTGCATAATTTCAGAAAATAATAATCACTGAGGGAATAAATGTCCTTTCCGTTGGTCTTTGAGGAGCTTTCAGCAAATCCTAAGCCTGAGGTACGGTGTTGGCCTTCCCAAGAGGAGAAAGGTATTGGCTGGTTTGGTTGATGAGGATACTGAAGGACACAGTGCATAGAGCAGTGACCATGGAGAATGTGCTGCCAGCTAGACTCAGGGTTAGCAAAGAGAGGCCTGGCATGCCCTGATGCCAGGAGTATAGCATTGTTGTTTGTTGCAGAAGTTCCTTAAACAAAGCTGTACCAGCCATTGGGTCCTTTACCGGCAGGACTGGGTTGCTAACAAGGCTGGTATATGAGATAAAGAGACTTTGCCTTCTACTCTTCAAAGACAGGTTTAATACCCAATAGAGCTTCTTTGCTTAAAGAGTACTAGTTAATCCTGGGCAAAAGTTTTGATGTGTCAAACTGAATCTATAGATAATTTTGTCCATGAAGATATGAGTATTTAGTAAGATAAAAGGAGTGAGAACAAGTGTTCAGGCCAGAGATGGTGGCTTATGCCTGTAATCCTAGTACTCTGGGAGGCCAAGGCAGGAAGATCACTGAGATCAGGAGTTTGAGGTTGCCATGAGTGAGGCTCTGAGACCTGGGAGGCTGGTCCCTTGGCACACCAGTGGACTCTTGTCCTCCCCATGGGGTTTCCATGGCCAGGCTGTGACCCTCAAAGGAAGATGTTGGCTGCATCAGTACCCAGTCCACACAGCCTTCTCTGTCTCCTGGTCGGCACCCACTTGACCTCTTGACCCTCGGGCTTCTATGAGTTGAGGGTCTGCATGTGCTGCCCCCAGATCACCCTAATCCTGCAGGTCCTCTGTGTATTGGGGCCTCTGGTGCTAGGCAAGGGGCTTTCCATACTCAGGAGAAGGACTAGCCAAAGTGGTCACTATGGGAAAGTCAAAGACCCATGTGAAAAAGCAAACCTTAATTACCCTTAGAAAAAAATATATAGAATAATTTAGAATACAGAAAATATAAAATACTTTCTGGACTTTCTGAAAGAGAACAAGTTCTTAAACAAGATATGAAAAGTACAAACAATAAAGAAAAAAGTCGATAGATCTGATCACATTAAAAATTTAACCAAAGGAGAAGGCAAACTCAAACCTGGACCCCAAATCAACTCATTTAACCCCAAGCTGTTCCTGCCCAGACTCCACACAGGTCAGTCTACAATACACACATAAAGATGGCCTGAGACAAAAAACCTGGCGGGGAACATAGCAGGGCTGTTTTCCCAAGAGAAGCCTGAATGTTGTGGTCCTACACCACCTGCCTGTCAGCCATGGAGCCCAGCCCAGCCAGGCCTGCCACCTCCAAGGCTGTCAGAGAGCGGCTTTTGGGAGACCAGACATGCAGCCTGCAGCCAGGCCAGGCCTGGTAGCTACAGGTGGAGCAGCTGCTCCCCTACCGGTGCTCACAGTACCAGAACATCCTGGTCTTCCATAATTAGACCTACCACAAGGGCCAGTGCTGACACTGTGTTCTCCTATAGGGAGGTGATCGCCAACCTGCCTCTCTGCAGCTACCTTGGCCCACAAAGATGTTGATCCTGAGGGGCTGTGACCGGGAATCCTGCAGGTGAAGTACCCGCCATTGGGGCCACAGTCTAGTGGGAGCCTGATGAAGACTCAGGCAGGTCTCTAAGGAGTCCCTGCTGGGCATAGCCAGGACTACTCTAGGTCAAAGAGTCCTAGATGTGGGCAAAAATTGGGGGTCCTGAAACAGAACCATGATGCCTATGATGATATCATCACTGGCTCCTCAGACCCCAGGGCTCCAGTGAAAAACCCTTTCAAGGAATCCTATTAGCAGCTCATGAAGAGGCTCTCATGGAGGACTGCAGGGTGAGTGCCACGGCTGCGCCTGGACCTTACTGAGGAGATTGGCAGTTCTGCAAGTGGCTCATCCCCATAGCTACACCTACTGCACTGCCCCACCTGACTGGATTCAGACTGGGCAGAAAACCTGAACATCAACTCCCAGGAGCCTGTGCAACCACTGATGCAGAAGCAGGTGGGACAGATACAGCTGTGATATAGGATGTGGCAGTAAACTCAGACGTGCACAGAGCAGCCTTTGTATGTCAGAGTTTGCCCGCAAAGCCCTGAATGATATGAGCTGGGCCCAGGTGCCACGCTGCTGCCTGGGACCCAGCATCTGGGACCCTCCAGCCTGGACCAGGCCTACAGGGTCTTGCCCACCAAACAAGCATTACAGGGCCCAGAGTGCTGCCCAGCTTGCCCTGCTGGGCATAATGTGTGTGTCTCTGTGTGTGTACCATTCAGCTTCCAAGCCTGTATCAGCTGTGGACAGCACCTTCTCTCTGACTTTGCTGCCCCCTCACCTACCAAACATGTATATTTATAACAAAGAAAAGGAGATAGACCCAAGTAGTGAACAAGTAAGCGGACACAGTGGTCCTGCCTCATAGTGGCCAGGGAGGAGAGGGTCTGGCGCTCACTGCAGACCAGTGAATGCCCACTAGCTGCCTCCTCCTATCTTCTACAGCCTACCCCATAGTGGCACAGAGACACATGTTCCAAAACATTTGCAAAAATGTCCTCAATGTCCTCCCTGGAGAAGGCCGAATGGATGGCATCCTGGGGATACATGGGAATGAGCCCCAGGTGTGGGGTCCCCATTAATCAGGCCCACAGCTGCTCAAAGGCCCCTCCAGTGACCCTGAAGAAGGCCTACAGTGCAAGGGAGAGTGCCAGTCTGGGAAGGACCATGGCACTCTGCAGGCTGCCAGCTCAGATCCTGGAAGCCATCCTGGTGGCCCATGGGGAGAGCTGCTGGCTGCACTCTGAGGAGGCTGCGCCTTGGGGCTGTCTCTGAGAGCACTTGCTGCCAGATGTCCTGGGCACCAGCTGGCTGCACGGGCTAAGCACTGTGCTTCCTCCACCCCAGGGTCCCCTTGGATTCCAGCACATTTGGCCTGCCAGGAGTCCAGAGTCCCCCAAGGGTCCCTCATGGCCAGCTGTCCCCATCCCTGCAGGCCCCTCTGGCACAGTGTGGAGAAAGACAGCCACACACCTGAATGATCTTCTCTGGAATGTTGGAGACGGTGAAGCCGTAGAGGCGCACGCGCTCTGGGAAGATGCTGGACAAGATCCTGCGGTCCAGCTGGAAGGCAATCTCCCCCACCAGCCTCTCCCAGGCCACTTGCTTTGAATCTGGGGAAAACAGAGGGTCTCATCAACTCACCCACTGGTGGAGGGGATCGCAGGGGCCGTGCCAATAACCCAAGCACGCCAGCAGGGTAGAGGACCTAGGGCATCCCTAGATTCCTGCTGAGCCCCTGTGAGTCACTAACCTCGGGCACTGTCAGGGAACTTGCTGATCTTGCGTTGGGCCAACTTCCGATCCATCTCCATAACACTTTTCCGAGGTTGTTCTGTGGCACGTGGACTCTGGGCTTCACTGGTAGAAGCCGGGGAAGATGTGGTGCGAGGCGGGGAGGAGGGCCCGCGTGAAGGAGAATGGTGGGGAGGTGGGGTCCGGGCGACAGAGTGCTGTGACCGGACCGTGTGGGGGTTTCTTGAGGGGGGACAGTTGGTGGAGGCTTGAGGGGCGAGGTTGGGGGCCGAGGCAAGCACAGTGACAGTGGGGGAAGCGCTGGGGGATGTGGGGACAGAGGCAGGGACCATTTGTCCCTTGGGGCTATTGAGCTGGACCTGGGCATCCGCATTGGTGCAACAGTAGGCAGCAGGGCCAATAGGGCACGTAGTGCCCACAGGAGTGGAGGTCTGAAGGGGTGCGCCCACAAACGCCATGCCGAAGGGGTCCGGGTCCTGGGCCAGCCGCGGTGTCTCAGTGGAAAGTGGGACTGGTGATGCAGGAGGGGCAGAGATGAGAGGGGGATTAGAGTGAAGAAGGAGGGCCCCCCATACTCTATTTCCACCCCACATCCTTTACCTTTGGAGGCGGCAGCAGGCACTGGGCGGGTTGAGTGGGGCCCTGAGGGGTACCCACGGGGTGCCTCTGCCAGCCGCACCCTTGGGGCCTCCGGCAGCACCATGTTGTTCAAGGGGTTGGCCAGAAGGTTTTGAGGGATGCCTAGAGGGGCAGCTGAGGAGCTGAGCAGGGGGCTGCTCATAGAGACGGCCACTGGACCTGCCATGGAGGCCATCAGGGGGCTGCTCTGAGACACAGCCACAGAGCCTCCTAGGGCACTGCTGGGGGTCAGGGGCCCAGTGGACGGCAGGCCCAGAGAGCTGCCCAGGGTGTTGCTGGGGGTCACTGCCAGGGGACTGCTCAGGGGCCCAGTGGAGGGCAGGCCCATAGAGCTGGCCAGAGTGCCTCCAGGGGTCACCCCCAGGGGGCTGGTGAGGGGGCCACTCTGTGGCCCCGGACTGGACAGCAGTGAGTTGAGAGGGCCCACAAGGGGGCTCATGATGGTGCCTGCTGTGGAGCTGGGCTGTGGGCCCAGCATGTCGGCCAGGGGAGCCAAGGCCACGATCCCCACTTCTTCCAGGCCTGGTTCATTTGCTGTTGCTGGGGATGGGGACAGGAAGACACCTGGGGAACACAGAGAAAGCACTGAGACCCCAGCTGACCCCTCCAGGGGTATGGGAGGCAGTCACAGGTTCTCCTAGACCTGTGGCCAAGGGACCTGCCTGCCTCTGTCTGGCGACTGGTCTCATCTGATCTCTCTGAGCCTCACTTCTTATGGTGGCTGGTGTGATGACCTCTCTGCTCTAAAGGCATTCTGTGGGGCAGCAAGAAGAGCTCTCTGGCCAGCCCAGAAGATTCTAGATTTGGGGCTGCCTTCCCACCGCTCAGCTTCCCCCATGGCCTTTGGCCCTGACTCTCTGGTCAACCCTTTCAGGCTTCCTTCTCTGACCACCTACCCTTGAGCCACATTTTGCTACCTCCCCTGTTCACTCCCAACAGGAGATGAGGGTCTCACAGCGGCTGGACGTCCAGGTCACCAAGTTGTCCCCTCTGTTCTCTGGTGGGGAGAGTGGACCCTGGCCTCCTGACCACTGTCCTTGTAGGAGAGATAAGCCCCACTGGGTGTGGACCTCTCAAGGGGTCAGGGCCATGGGAGTCAGAGCCCTTTGCGGCCCAACACCTGTGCATGGCCCCTGTCCTGCAGTGCTCCGTGTGGCCACCTGAGTGGGAAGCACAAGAGGGCAGTTCAGACCCACACCCACACTGAGAGGTCCTGACTCAAGTACTTTATGGTCCTGAACCCCCACCTGGGGCCTGGAGGAGTGTTCCCTCCTTCAGTTCCCACATTTGGAGAGAAGCCCCTTGGAGGAACAGCTGCTGGTGGGGGTGAGCAGGGACAGTTTTTGTGAGTATACGATTCGCTTGAAAACTTCCTCTTTTGTTGTCGTTGTAAAAGCAGGACATGGTTATTACAGAAAAAGGATGGAAATATAGAAAAGTAAAAAAGATGGAAACTACTGATAGTTCAATTGTCCTGTGGCTAGTCACTGTTGAAAAACTCCCTGTTGCCTGGAGACTCCCTGTTGTAAAGACTTTCTCCACATTTGTGTAGATCAGGAGCTGGTGAACATTCTCTGTGAAGGGCCAGATGGCAAATACTTCCAGTTTTGCAGGATATATGTGGTTGTGGCAAGACAGCAGACACAGACAATCTGGAAGTAAGTGAAGGAGGGTGTGTGACAATAAAACTTCATTTATGGATGTTAAGTTTTGATAAATTTTGAATTTCATGTACTTCTCATGTGTCACAAAATGGTATTCTTTTGATTTTCTTTCAACCATTTAACATGTAAAATTCATTCTTTATTCACAGGCTGTCCCCAACTGGTGGTGGCCCCATAGACCCCATGTCCTCCGGTGCTTTGCCTTTTCTTCTTGGACCCAGCTGCAGCTGCATCCAGCATCTTCGTTTTTTGAAAACGGCATTTGCTGTGGCTGCAGAGATCTCCATCTCTGGACAAGCCACTATTTACCAAGCCTATTCCAATTGTTGGGCATTCGCATTGATTCCAATGTTCCCAATGACAAATAACTCTATTACCTAAATCTTGATTCTTTTCCTTGGAAATAGACATATTTGAGGCTCTCATGCACACGGCCACATCTCCCTTCTTTAGGATGCCCAGGCTTGTTTCTTCAGTCTCTGCCAATGCCAACGCCATGCAGTGTGTGGCAAGATGTTTTGCCACTTTAACTGACTTTTAAGCTCTAATTTTGTTTTGTTTTCCAAATAAGTAAGCCATTAGATTACATAATCTAACCAACTTTTCTTTCTTTTATTATTTCTTATTTTCTTTAGAATCTAAGTGATGCCAGAGCTTGTGGGCCAGAGGGAAGCAGTCCATGGAAAAGAAGGCTTAAAAGGGAGGAGCCCTGTAGGACAGAGGGAGGGACAGGTGTCATGGAGGAGGACAGATCGGCATGTGGGTGTCTGTCCTCTCCTCCTGTTTCCTCTGGGGAGCCCATGGTCTGGGTTATATGGGAAAGGACCACTTGGTTGGGATCTTCAGGATGGCAGGAGAAGGATAGTCACTGCTCATTGTCCTGCATGGCCAGGGCAGCTGAGGGAGCACCTTGGTCCTGTTGGCTGGAGCAGCCAGGCAAGACAAGAAGACAGTGAAAGTTTTCTCTTGGTGACTTCTCTAGGAAGAAAACAGTGGAGTGACAAGCTCGTTGAGGCTGAGAGGGAAAGAAGAGCTGGACTACCTCCCCAGAAGGAAATGGCCCAGTTTGCACTTGGACCAAATTGTATTCCAGGCAAAACCATCAAACAGGACAAAGAGGGTAATTCTATAACCATGAAGGATGAGATTCACATAAAATATATAGAAAACCCTCACAGGGACTCCCAGGAGATGCACAGTGGGAGCTGTGCCCAGATCCCAGACAGAAGGAACAGGGCTCAGGTTGCGGTGATGTGATTACAGACTCAGTCTCATCTCCAATGAGATTTTGTGCACAGCAGGGTGGCTGGGCTGCGAGGAGCTGGGTGCTGTTCTTGGTTGGATGAGAGCAGCCCAAGAAGAAGGTGGGCGGCAGTTACTGTATTTGGGTGAGTGCTGAGGGGCATCAGCAGCAGGAATGTGGGCTCTAGGGAAGGCTGAGTTCAGATCAGGGACAGAAGCACCAGGACAGAGCTGGTGGGGTGGGGAGGATAGGAGGGCCTGGGGTAGGAGAGGGTGTCTAGGCCCCAGAGCTTGTGGAGGGAAAGGGACAGATGCCATTCCTAGAAAGACCCTTCCTTGTTTGTAAGAGCTGGCACAACTGACCACCCCAAATCATCCAGCAAACCATGAAATGTTCAAGTGCAGCTCAATGTGAAATCATTTAAAGTTCTGTTTGCAAAGAAAATATGAAAGCACAGTGGAAATGTCTATATTAAGCATTAATGTAATAATATTAAGTATGGAAATATAAATTAAAAACTGAGATTTATAGTCTCCATTCTGTATGAAAAATGAGTGAATAAATATTCCTTGTGTATCTGGTCATGTCAGGGGAGGGTTGTATGTGAATATAGTTGATTTTTCTTCATTATTTCTATATACTTCCCAAAATTTTCCCCATCTGAGTATGCATTATTTTTTATTAAATTGTCGCTGTGGGTTCGGCGCCTGTGGCTCAATTGGCTAAGGCACCAGCCATGTACACCTAAGGTGGCGGGTTCGAAACCCCAGCCAGGTCCTGCCAAACAACAATGATGGCTGCAACGAAAAAACGGCCGGGCGTTGTGGCGGGCGCCTGTGGTCCCAGCTACTTGGGAGGCGGAGGCAGGAGACTCGCTTGAGCCCAGGAGTTGGAGGTTGCTGTGAGCTGTGATGCCATGGCACTCTACCCAGGGGGATAGCTTGAAGCTCTGTCTCAAAAAAAAAAAAATTGTCGCTATGTATATTAATGTGCTCATGGGGTACAATGTGTTGGTTTTATATACAATTTGAAATATTTTCATCAAAATGGTTAACATAGCCTTCATGGCATTTTCTTAGTTATTGTGTTGAGACATTTATATTCTACATTTAGTAAGTTTCACATGTACCCTTGTAAGATGCACCGTAGGTGTGGTCCCACCAATTACCCATTTTTTTGTTTTTTTTGAGACAGGGTCTTTCTCTGTTGCACAGGCTGGAGTGCAGTGGCATCATCATAGCTCACTACAGCCTTGACCTCCTGAGCTCAAGCATCCTCCTGTCTTATCCTCCTGATTAGTTGGGACTACAGGCAGCTGCCACAACTCCTGGCTATTTTTTCTTATTTTTTAAAGAGATGGATGGGTCTTGCTATGTTGTTCAGGCTGGTCTCAAACTCCTGGCCTCAAGTGATCTTCTTGCCTCAGCCTCCCAAAGTGCTGGTATAACAGGTATGAGCCATTGTGCTTATGGCCTGTGAGTATGTATTTTAAAAAACAAACTTTATGAAGAGAAAAATGTTTTTAAAAAATGCATTTCTGGCTTGGCACCTGTAGCTCAGTGGCTAGGGTGCCAGCCACCTACACCAGAGCTGGCAGGTTTAAATCTAGCTCAGGCCTGCCAAACAACAATGACAACTGCAAGAAAAAAAATAGCTGGGCGTTGTGGTGGACACTTGTAGTCCCAGCTACTCGGGAGGCTGAGGCAAGAGAATCGCTTAAGCCCAAGAGTTTGAGGTTGCTGTGAGTTGTGGCACCACAGCACTCTACTGGGTGGGGGGGGGACATAGTGAGACCTTGTTTTAAAAAAAAAATCACATTTCTACCTGATTCATTCTGAGACCAGCAGAGGAGTCTTAGCCCTGCTTACACCTAGAAAACAAAGCCAGGCTCCTGAGGGGAGCATGATGGTGCTGAAGGATGCCCCAGACAGAAACCCATGTGGAAGGAGTGGAGTTTGGCTTCTTTTTCCAGCCTTTGTGTCATGGGAGGCTCATGGAGTCCCCAACCCTCTTTGTGACACTATGGGCTCCCCATCCTCCAGCACTCCCTGGATGGCGTGCCCATCTGTCTCCCCTGGCTGCTTCCCAAGGCTGACTCTGGGCCTTTGTGGTTTACTTAGGGTAAGTTCAGATCAAGAGAAGTGAAGATCAGATGCTAGAAAAGTATGGGGTTTTCAAGTCCAAGTGTCTTGGCTACATTGCACCAACATGAACTCAACCTCAGCTGTTTCAGGTAGAGCAGAGACCCTCCAGGACCACCTCCCCAGGTATTACATATCCCCAAAAACCATCAGATAAGACTATATCCTACAAGAATTATATATCCCTCAAATATGAAGGAGAAATTTAGGCATTCTCGGATAAATTGAATCTGAGGAAATTTGTTCCCCTAAGAAATGCTAAAGCGTGTCCTTCAGGCTGAAATGGAAGGAAACTGGATAGTAACTAGAAGCCATATGAAAAATAAGAAACACTAGTAAAGGTAACTACACACACAAATGAAAAGCCAGTCCTATTGTTGTTTTGGTTTATAACTCTCATTTTTTCCAATGTGATTGTTTTAAAAATTTTTTTGTAGAGACAGAGTCTCACTTTATCACCTTCGGTAGAGTGCCATGGTGTCACACAACTCACAGCAACCTCCAACTCCTGGGCTATAGGCAAAACGCCTATATGCCTCTGGCTAAAAAAGCTGTTTGAGAGAGAGCAATGAAAAGACTTTGTGCTGGCATACTTGTAAGAAACTGAGGCAGAATCCCATGTGGCCAGGTTGGTTGTGAGCCTAACATGACCAAGGCTTTGGCTGGAATAGCATTTCCAGACTGTGTTAAAGGATTAAGGCTGACTTTATAAGGCCAATGAAAAAGCCCTTTGGAAAACTGGCCAGATACCCATCAGTAACCTTTCCTGATCTGTGGTAAGTGACGAAGGTCATTTGCTAATGGGTCCAGGAATGGAAATGTGCTCAGGGACCTCAAGAGAAGAGGAATTTACCCAATGCATACAGGTATCTAATGGCACAGATGAAAC
>CAUYQV010175400.1:0-19830 GCA_963574575.1 Galagoides demidoff
TATTCTATAATAGTCATACTCCTATCTGTCAATGTGAATGGTGCTTTCTTTGCATCATTGCTATTATTATTGCTTAATATTTTGTTGCAGCAATCGTCTGATTTCTTTTCTGAATGTATTTATCTTCATTCATTCTTTATGAGGTTTTTGTTCTCAGTCCTTATGTTAAATATTGTTACTGTCCTTAAATTTAGCCTTTTTAATTCCGTGAAGGCAAAAGTGGAAACCTAATATACACATGTATAAGTAAGAAATATTCATTTAAAAAAAAGAAATCTCTTTAAAATAGAGTCTTAGCAGAACGTTGTATGACAATAAGATTGGATTTTTCTTTGTCTTTCCACGTCCTCTAGATGGAGAAACAAAGATGAGAGTAAGAGGGAGGCAAAAGCTAGAGAGAGAGGAGCGAGACAAGAAAAATAGAGAAAAAGAGAGAGAGTCTGTGAAAGTAACATCCCCACGTAACACGTTTTCAATTATTAAAATTTTTAATGATTTTCAATACATTATAATAGTCATTAGTTGTATTAAAATTTAAACATATCTATTTGGACGGCTCTTACAGCCATGTTTCTTCCTTTGAATGAATTATCAATATAAACTTGTTTCTAACTGAAAGAATTAGGCTTCCCAAACTGAAATGATTGACAAAAATCAATAAAGATAATCAAATTTTGCCTTATGTAGTTGTGTGCTTTTAATGATTATAAGAAATAACTTGTAATGTCAGGGCTGAAGTTGATGAGGCAGATATTTTGTAATAAGTTTTTGTCTTAATGGGTTGTTTTGTATTATAATGTAACTTCTTTAATTTCATTACATCTTGGCATAAATATAAAATTAATTTTCTTAGCAACTTCTCAAAAATGACTGTGCTGGCACTACTGTAAGATTTTCTAATGAGTCATTTACCATAATTGTTTCACTAATTATTTTAGAAATGTTTATTTTCAGAGACTTCCACATTTAACGAGTAATAGCATATATGTGTTGTTAATAAGCATAAATTGATAACCAGAACAAACATTTCAAATTGAATGTTTCCCTTTTAATGACTACATTAGGTATATTAGAAATAAATATTTATGGGAAGGACATTAGTAAAACAGTTCTTTCACAATAACATTTCAATTTTAATGGCATTCTTCAGGATTTTGGAAGTGAAGTAATTCACTAGAGCATACTATTTCTTTTCCTGAGTTCACCACTGTCTTTTCTGTTCTTCACTAATGAACCTTTGTCCTATTGTTTTTGCAAAAATACAAAAATTACTTGCAAAATTATCCCCAAATATTTAGAATATGTATTATATAACTAAATTAGATTTTACATTGTGTAACCTATTCTTCTAATGAATAGGAAAAATTTAGGAAAAATTATTTGCAAAATTATTTAGAATATTTAGAATATTTACTAGAATATTTATTATACAACTTAATTATGTTTTACGTTGTATAACCTATCCTAATGTCATCATCTGAGAGAAGCACTTTTCAGGAGGCCTGTAAATTTTGCCTATGTGTATAGGAAGTATATTACATTCTTTTCACTATTTCTACATAGCTAAAGAAATAAAAGTTGATGCATCTGAAAGTGTGGGCAAAGATTTATTAGAATGACTTATTTATTAATAAGCTAACCCAGGTGCCTAGCTGCCGGCTGTTATATTAAAATACATTTTCTACCTCAAGGGCAAATCTTTATTGCAAATAAGACTGAATATCCTTTAGAGAACAGAAAAATAGTGCTATGATAGCATTTAAGAAAATTTACTGTAGATTACTTACATGAAGAAATTGTAAAAATGAACATTTAAGGAACTGGGATTCAATAGATCCAATACCCTCAGTTTGCATGTGTGTATAAAATAAAAGAGTTGGACTAAATTGTCTCCTGGCCTCTGTAAACTCAAACATTCTGTGTATATTTTTTGCTTAAATTTTCAGGCCATTTTGCTGAAGCCAGGAGCAATTATATATTTGATGATTACAATTTGATAAAGTTAATTTAAAATAACAAACTTTACAGTAAACCTTTATGTACCAGCAATAATAAAAAAATAACTCTATCGATGATATTAAAAATGGTATTGCTTCGGAATGACTTGACCTGGACCAGATCTCAGTATGCCATATAGACAATCTACCTATGGTCTTATGGAACTAGCTTGTGTTCTATTAGGAATTGTTTTACACAGCCAGGAACCATCTATTTGTGATTGAAACACGATTCACTACCCCAAGTTCTATGAATTTCACTAAAAACAAAAATGTGTGCAATTAAGAGTAAAAAGAAATCTATATCCTCAAAAAGGGCTCTCCATCATTATGGAGTAATCCTAAGGTATTACCTCTGAGGCTGTGAGACAGTGCTTTGAATCCAATCTTGGCATGGAATGAAGGAATTCAGATGCGTGCTCCAGTTCTCCCTGTGTGTGTTCTTCAAGTATGATCGGACTGTGGAGAACTCAGGGAAGGATCAGGCTAATTCTTTCCTCCAATCACTCTTGCAGATTTTCCTTCTGCAGCCCTGGCTTCCTCCGTTAGAGGTTCTGCATTCTCAATTTCACATCCTTCTTCCTCTCCGTCTGGCAAGACCTAGTTCTGCTGCTTTATTTAGAACCTGAGTCCAGCCCACCTGATCATACTTAGAACCCGAGTGCCGAAAAGATCAGTGTATCTGGAGTTTGATTTCCTTTTTACACGTTATTGATCTCTTGTTCTTTAGACGCCCACAGATTCACTCTCAATGCCAAGACTCATTGAATACAAAAAAACAAACCATAAATGTGAGAAGATAGTGGAAAGTAGCTCCCTCCCTCATTGCATAGTTTTGAGCATAAAATGTACACAATGTTGTGAGTGTTGAGATCATGGACAAATTTCTGTTGGAATAAACTGAGAATTTCTTCTGTTCCACAGGGAGGAGAAAGAGGAGAGAATGGATGGTCAGAAACAAGAATGGGCCCAGAAAAATAATGAGCAGTGAGAAGGCAGGAAGGGCCCATCTCTTGCTGCTCTTTGCTCGGTACCCTCGTGAGCGCCAGTCTCTGATACTCAGCTGATACCTGTCAACTGGTTCATAAAGTATCTCTCCTAGAACATTGCATGGCTTGGAGTTAGGGATGATGTTAGAAGAAGCTGCTGGGATCA
This sequence comes from Galagoides demidoff, assembly GCA_963574575.1. Taxonomy (NCBI): domain Eukaryota; kingdom Metazoa; phylum Chordata; class Mammalia; order Primates; family Galagidae; genus Galagoides; species Galagoides demidoff. Next base: position 3,153 of record CAUYQV010175400.1, read on the forward strand.
GCAGTTGCTGGTCTTGGCACAGTTGTAAAAACACAGGAGAAATATGCAAGTAAAAGCCTAGTTAATAGGCTAGGTAGGTCCCATAAAGTAACACTTTACAGTCAAAAATTTATCTCGAGGAAATTAATTAATAGTTTTTCTGATATTTCAGAAGATGTTTTTTATGATGCTCAGGAGAATTTTTAAAAAGCACCTTGAAGGAAAATGTGTTTTTCCTCAGATATATTCTATCCTTGTTACCAAAGGCCTAAACTCAATATTTAACACTGTACCCCTGGAGTTGATTTGTATTGCAAAGGGAAATGTAAAGGCTTTATTTCTCTAAAAACCAAATTGAATTACACACAACTTCTGCTATCTGCCTGCACTTGGGACTTTTTTTTTTTTTTTTGTCATTTAAGCAAACTTAAAAGAATTCCACCTCTTCTTTATTCACATAGAGAGGATGGTTAAAGGCACAAGTTAAGTCAGATAAACCTCAGCCAAATCCTCAGCAGGCTCCTTACTAGCTGAGTGATTCCAGACCAATTACTTAGCTCTCTGAGCCTCATTTATATACGGGAAATTCATTCTATAAATTCATTCCTTGTTTCCAGTTGTGACAGTACTCATCGCATGGTGTTATCATGAAAATTCATTTATATAGTAAGTTCTAAGCAAATGTCCTCTGTCATTTTATGTCACTAATCATTGAACATTGAAGGCAGGATTCAAGTTAAGGCAGTTTGGGTTCAGAGCCCAGATTTATAACCTTTACAAGTATTCTGTACTGTTGAGTGAAATGTAAAAGGCCTGTTTGGAGAAGAACAGCCAAGTTGAAAGAGGAAGGTTCTTCTGCTCATTGAAGTATCAAAGATCAACTCAGAGAGAGCAGCATCTGGAGAGGAAAAGTGAGGGTTCAGGTCAGTCTTCAGACAAACTGACTGACCAAGTTAAAAAGACAAGTATTTAAGGAAACATATTTGCAAAACTTCAAAGGCCACTGACTTGTCTATTATGGAAACACCACCACCACATGAGTATAACAACGATATTTATTTAAAAGGTCTTTACACATCAGCAAAAACTAGAATTAGAACTTGCTTCTGTGGGAGTCAGGTTTATGAGATACATAGAATATTTTGGAACCCAAAATACCTAGGGAGACTGTTGCCATTAGGGTCTCACAGAGAAGTGATGTCGCAGAGAATAAACCCGCATATTGAAATTGCATATTTAAATAAAGGGCTTTATTTAAATAAAGGCAACTTTATTTTCTCATGGCTTACTACATAGCCAGGGACCATTGCTCTCTCATGGCGAGAGGCAAGTTGATTTCTTTACTCTTGGTTTAAATAGTCAACAGTGCACATGCGCACTGTACCTCATTAATATTCATTACAATCTATAATCCGTCTCATGAATAAATATCTTGTGAGTATCTTGGGAGTATCTCCTCCTTAGTAATCCATGGTTTGACTGATACCACTTTATCTTACATAGTTCTTTTGAACATAATCCCTTTAACATAACTTAATGGAGAACATATTGTTGACCATTACTTCTTTACTCTTATCTGATGAAGCCTGAGGCTATGGGGGAGCAAGGTGGATTGAATACCCACTCTGCTGGCCTCACTGTTTGGAGGCAGCTACTTCAATTTTAAGCAAGGCATAATTAAGAAATTTGTAAGACATACAGACCACTTGTTTGCAAGCTTCTGCTCCCATGTGGGCCTTAAGTCAGGGGGGTTTTACACCTGCAACCAACCAGGCCGACCTTAAGTCAGGTGGTTTTTATACCCGCAACCAACTCGGCCATATGGGATTCTGCCTCAGTTTCTCACAGGTATGCCTACACAAAGTCTTTTCACTGCTCTCTCTCAAACAGCTTTTTTTGGCCAGAGGTAGATAGGCCCTTTGCCTATAGGTGACTCTATTTTTGTTGTTACTATTGGCTTTCTTATTGCTATTGTTTTTTATTGTTTCTTGTTTTTTTTTTATATCAGAATGAAAACATTTTTCTTCTTTTGTATTTATTTATATATTCATTTATTTGTTACTGGTATGTGATATGTGTAGTGATATTGGAAGCAGGATGAATTATTGGGTCTTTCTTTTTCTACAGTAGATGGTAGTTCTGTGGAGGAAAAAAGAAAAACAATCATATGTGAAAACAGACAGATTTAATGTGGTTTTTAAATTAAAATTTTTAGTTTTTAGTGCCTGCTATGTCATACATCTATCTTGCAATTTGATAATGATTTATGCAATTGGATGCTCTTTAATAAAACAACTTACATTGTTTGCAAATTTTCTTTGTTCGTAATCTGTATCATAGTGGCTATTAATGGCATTTGTGCCCATGCCAAATAATCCTTTTGTCATATCTGCATGTAGCTAATTCTGACTTAATAATGTATCCAAATCACATTACAAAGATGCTTATTGGAAATGATGGCCCCCTGTGATGCTCATCATTCCTGTTTCACTCTTACTGCTGAGATTTGAATCATCCACAATCTCTTACTTTATTCTGCTGTCTACTGCAAGTTGGCCTCAGAATCATCTCTAATTTTGGAATCTTCCTGCTGGGCATGGTTTGTTCATAGTTATTTGTCAATTCCAAATCAGGCTCAACCTCACATCTTGCCTTCCCTACCCATAATGGAAAGAGCTGCTTATAGCTAAGTGAGTTGCTGTAACTACTGATTGCTTTCTCAGGTACCCAAAGCTACTACTTATCAAGAGAAAACAATATGGTTTTACTAGCAACAATATTTCATAAGACTAATATTCTTATCTATGAGCAGAAATAAAATGGTTATAGGCTTATTAATGAATACAAACTTCAAATCAAATTAATAACTGACTGCATGAAATGTCCCAGGAAATTTATTTTTGCCATAGAAGAAAGAACAGGGATGACATTTTTAAAAGTATGCCTATTGTATTCTTTTCCTAAAAGGACATTGGAGACTATTCTGACCTACAGTTTATGCCTCTTATGCAAGAGGACCTCACTTCAGTTTAATAGGCCAATCTACAAAACAAATAGTTATTGCTCCCATTTCAAACTTATCATCTCAGCTATTTTCTTTCAAGTAGCACTCTGAGTCTGCCTCGTTGGCAGTTGGAATAAATTGTTTTTAGACATGAATGTAGCAATACTGGTAAAACTATTATCTATCCAATTGGGTTTTTCTTATACCTCATGCAAACAAAGAACATTAGACAGACCAGATTTTCTAATCATGTTCTCATCTCTTCTCTTAATATAGGGTATAGGCACTATGAAAAAGGCAAATAAAATAAAGAAGGACAAGAGGAAATAATATCCACAAATAATAAAACTGTTTCTACTAGTGTCTAAAAATATAGATTGAAGGAGCAAATAGGGACATGCAAACAACTGATACTGACTCATGCCTGATATTTCTGCCTTCCTGAGCAAAGTCAACACCTAGCTCCATCCAGGCATCATGGAACTTTTCTTGGTACTAAGAAAGATGAAATGTTGGATCGGCACCTGTGGCTCAAGCACCTAAGGCGCCAGCCACATACACCTAAGTTGGTGGGTTTGAATCCAGTCTGGTCCCGCCAAACAACAATGATGGCTGCAACCAAAAAATAGCTGGACCTTGTGGCAGACACGTGTAGTCCCAGCTATACCTGGGAGGTAGAGGCAGGAGAATCGCTTGAGTTGGAGGTTGCTATGAGCTGTGATGCTATAGCACTCTACACAGGGCAACAGCTTGAGGCTCTGTATCAAAAAAAAAAAAAGATGAAATGCATGGAAAAATTAAGGAGATGATTTTATTCGTGCTAATACAATAGGGAGAATGTTTCTTAATGAAGAACATCTCAAAGAAAAGAAAGGGGACCTCAGACTAGAAAACTCATGCAAGGAAAAACCTACTCTGGATAGGTCTGTATCTATTGTATCTATGAAATTCAGTAATCCTTAGTCTCGTAAAATAAAAGCACCTGGTGCAGATGATATTGAATATGAACTTTACCAAACACTTATTGGACAAATGCTACCAACTTGTAACGATCTCTTCAGTATGACAGGACTGAAGGAATACTTCCTAATTGTACAATAACATTATTCTAACATAAAAACCAGAAAAAGTCATGAACAGAAAACTACTGACAAATATCCTTAATAGATGCAAAAGTTCTTAACAAAATATTAGTAAATTGAATCCACCAACATATAAAAAGTGTCATACCTCATGATGAAGTGAGATTTATTACAAGTTTGTGATAATTGTTCAATATTTAAAAGTCAACCCTTGCATCCACTATATGAACAAACTAAAGACAAATGTATATGGTCCTATCAATTGAATCAGAAAAATATTAATTTGATAACTCCAACACTCTTCCATGATAAAATCTCTCCCCAAACTGAAAATAAAGAGTAGCCTTGATTAAAAGCAGCTATAAAAACCCATAGATAACATTCTGCTTAATTATGAGAAATGGGATGTATTTCCATTGGGACTGAGAACAAGAGAAAAATGTTTTCTGACATTGCTACTTTTCAACATTGTACTGGATCTCTCAGTTAGTGCAATAAGATCAGGAAAGAAAACAAGAGTATTTATTTTGGGATGGAAGGAGTAAACTAGATAAATAGATGACATACTTGTCTGTGTAGATAATTCTACAGAATATAGAAAGAGAGGGAAAAAGAGACAAATCCCTAGAACAAATTAAATGATATTAATATGGTCACAAGGTCCAAGAAGACCATGCATAAATCAATTTGTTTCTATACACTAGTACACTAGCAATAAACATGTACATACTGAAATTTAAAATGCAATACTTTATACAATCACTGAAAAAAAGAAAAAAAATTATGTATATGTATATGACCAGTATGCAGAATAATCCAAAATGCTAAGAAAAGAAATAAAAAAAATTAAATAAATATACAATTATATGGCCTTCAATATTTGGAATATTCTGTATACTGGAAATCTTACTTATTCCTAAATTTATGTACAGGTGTATCATAATTTCTATCAACATCCCTAGAAAGTTTTGAAGATATAGGCAGGAGTATTCTAAAATTTAGTTGGAAAGGCAAAAAAGCTAGAATAGCTAAAATTATTTTTTTATTTCATTTTTAAAAAAATGATTTTGAAAAGAATAAGGGGGGAGGCACGAGACTACTTGATTTCAAGACTTTATAGCTACAGTAATTAAGTCTGTGTAGTTTGGTACTGGGATATACATATAGATCAGTTGAACAAATTCAAAAACTCCAAAACTGGCCCCACAAATGTGGCCAACTGATTTTTTTGGAGAAAATGTAAAAGCAATTTAATGGACAACTGTACATCAACAGACAAAACGAAAAAAAGACCAACAAGAAAACGTAACTCCCACACAATGTTTCACATCCTATAAAACCATTATGTTTTTAAAAAATCACAGTTAGATATAAAACAGTAAAACTTTGATAAAAATAATAGGAGCAAATCTTCGGTTACTCAAAACATTCTTGGATTTGACATCTAAAGGAAATACTGATATAGCGGATTGAATCGAAATTTTTACACTTTATGAAATACCCTGATAAGAGTGTGTACATCGAGATAAGATAGTGACCATTTCATTTTCTCCCAAAGAGGCTAAGGACAGAATTGAAGCCATTTCATTGTGCCATCGTCTTTCCCTTCACAGGATGTGGAGCTGTTTCTCATTCCCAGTTTTGAGCTTTGTGTGAATCTGACCCTGAGTCACGAGAAAGGCATGGCTGTGAACAGAGAAGGGTCAGGTCAGGGGACGAGGCTCACCTCACAATCCTTCCTGAAGGTTTTTGTGCCATTCTTTGTATGTGCTGTATTTTTCTGGCAGTGATAGTAGCTGTGTTTCCAAGGAACTAATTTCCTCTTAACCAGGTTTCAACTTTGCACTGGCAGCCTTTTTGGTCATGAGACAATGTTAGTTCTCCCTCTCTCCTCCCCCTGTCTCTTTTAACTCATCCACTTTCTGTTTCCTGTATGAAGAAATATGAGGTTTTTTTTTTTTTTTAGAGTCAAAGTCTCACTTTGTCACCCTTGATAGAGTGCTATGGAGTCACAGTTCACAGCAACCTCCAACTCTTGGGCTTAGGTTATTCTCTTGCCCCAGCCGCCCAAGTAGCTGTGACTACAGGTGCCCAATACAATGCCCGGCTATTTTTTTGTTGCAATTTGAACACTGTTGAGGGTTTAAACCCGGGGCTAGGTTCGAACCCTCCACCCTCTGTATATGGGGCCGGCACCCTACTCACTGAGCCACAGGCACCAACCAAATATGAGTTCATTTTATCATAATAATGACAATAGTTACCAATGATTGTGGACTTACTATACGCCTGTAATAAAGGCATCCCACCCAGTATTGATTTTTACACCTCACAATAAAAGGATTAGGTGTATATTACTTTCATACACTCAGGATCTTACAGATGCAAACACTCAGACTGACAGAGTTCCAGTAGTTTTCCTAAGTTAGGCACTGCAGTGGCCTGAAGGCCCTAGTGTGGGACTCTCCAGAAACTGTCTTTGGTCTCAGGTGACCCAGAGAGTATCTGGATAGCACTTCTGAGAACAAAATTTTTTTCTTTACTCTCAAAAAGGCTTTATCCAGAGCAAGGTAGGGGCTCTTCAGCTCATCACAATTCCGTATAGATGTATGTGGCTGTTTCAACAAATCCGATACCTGGAGAGATAGCTCTTCCTCCAAAACAGCAAAATGGGGGCCTCGGTCTGACACCTCTTATTTATCCTTTAAAAAAATATAAATTCAAACTTAAGATCTGCTACAGAAGACACTGGACATGAGGACTTTCTATTGTTAGGCTTCATTTAATATTCATAGTATCCTTGTCCCATTTATTAACTCACTAATCAATTTTATATGATAAAAATAATATACACAGATATGAGGGGGGCAGAGAGAGAGCGATTACCCTGGAAAAGTTGACCTCTGTGAGTTCTGTCATTGGATGTTATGGGAGGAACAGAATTTGAGGAGACCCAAGGTAAATAAAGCAAGTAGCTTGATGGATAGTGAGGCTTTTGAAGAACTGAAAATAGATTAAGTTGTTAAGGGAGGAGAAGGCAAGAGAGTGATAAAACACCGTTGGCAGGGAGGCAGACTGGAACAGCTCACAGAGGCCCCTGTGCTACGAGATGAGCACTGTAATTCTTGGGAAATATTAAGAAATGTAAACAATTGTGTACTGTAGAAAGAAGTTGTTTATAAATTGGATAAAGGTGTGAGGGATGTGGGTGTTAAACCAGAGAGAGAGAGCCATAGATCGGAGAAATATGAAATATTTCAGTAACTCAAGAAAGAGATGACAAGCTCTTCTACTAAGGCAGCTACAGGCAGGGTGGATAACAGGAAATAAATTCAGGAATACTAAGAAAAAAAGAACTGACAAGTCTTATACAAATCAAGGGAGAATTACATTTAAAACAAGGCCTTTTCCTTTGATGCTTTACAAAGAAGTGTGATTTTTTTTTTCAAACAATAAAGGCTATATTGTTTTCTCCTCAGGGTAGAATGTATTTTCCCCTCAAAGCACAAACAGTCTACCTTTAAATGGATCTGAGTTTAATCTGTCATTTTGAAGCACATTGTATGTCCTGGACATTTTTACCTTTGAGGAATATTGACAGCTTCTAAGCAGACAGTTTCTGGGCTGTATTACTTAATATTCCTTGAATGTTCCCTAACTATTAAAAAATTCAGATTAAGAAATGCACTTGTCGGAGCTGATTTTTATAGTTTGGACATATTAAAATGTTTTATTAAATTTAGATTTGATGTAGTTTCCAATAAAGACAAAAATTGAGTTTTTTTAATTACCATCTCTGAGTAACAAGGGACCCCCAAAGTGCCAAGTATCTAATCATCTCCATGGTGTTGAGTGAGGGGAGCCCTCTTAGGTATCAGAGTAGCCTTATTAGATAAAAAAAATTTGGTTTTCTGAGATGCTCTTCTTTTTGTGAGGAGCAGCACTCCCTCTATTAAACTAACACTGTTTTCACATATCAGCAATAGCAGCAGGGGAGAGAAAGTTTAATTTTTGCACAAGCAATTTTATGCAGTTGTCATTAATATCTAAGAATTGAATTCGGGGTTGAATGCTGCCCTGGTTTCTAAGTAAAGAGATGTCAGACTGCATCCTTAGAGAATGGAAATCTATGCTTTGTTTAGTACTGAAAGGATGACAAAAGAAAAGGATTGACTCCTTCCCCTTGAAATATTCCGGCAAGGGTTATTTTTTATTTAAACTGTGCAAAGAAATGAGAGTCTCTTGTTATAACAAGAGGAATGTGAAGATAAAAACTTAAGTTTTATCCTTTTTTTCCCTTTTACTACGTTCTAGCAGTTGGAAATAATTATAATGTTTGTCTTTGCCTTTGGACAGGATAAGCCAACCATTTATTTCTGAGAGGGTTCAGTACAGGAGAGGCAGGAAACTCCGTGCACTGGCTTTTGCAGAACTTGAAAAATTTTGAAAAAATCCCAAAACTGACCACAGAGTTTTGAGTCTGGCCTGTTTCTTGCCTCGCTGAGGGTTAGCTTTCTGACTCCACAATGGCTATGTGGAATAACTTGGCTATGTGCTGTGACGTCTCCATGTTTCACTTTCTTTGTCTCCAGAGAATGATCACACCTTGCTTGTTGACAGTCTTTTTTTTGTGCATTAGAAGAAAGTAACAACATTCAGAGATACATACAATCCAAAAGTGGCAAAGGGTCCTACATCGAGTCCATAGGAAACACAGAAATAAAGTTCCTCCCTATTCTCTTACAGAAACATAAAAATAGAGCACTGTGAATTTTGGGCAAGTATGTGCCATGGAGAAGGACCTCAGACACCCCCATTCCTCCCAGCTGCCCGTGTGCAACCTCTTCTCTGGCAACAGGCACATGGCATGTTGTGTGCCCTGTTAAGATCAACAAATAAAGGCCGACTTCTGATTCCTATCAGAAGGAATGTTTTTAAGGAAGATTTGTCTACCCAGCGTAGCCTTTCAACAACTAAATGAACTGGAAGCCTTCAGGTGGTTGGAAATATTCAAATAGGAATTATGTAGAAGACATCCTGACCCAGGGAGGATTGGCCTCTAAGGTTCAAATCTTCTCCCCCTTTGCTAATTATATGATATTACAGGTAATTACTAAAGTCACAATAGCACTTGTAATTTCATTCATATAAATTGCACTTTATGTACAATTCTAAAACTTTTAGTCCATCTTTTCTTCAATAGTGAAAATACAAATTATAAAAGGAATTGATGTGTCCATGACTTGACGGATACGTGGAAATTGGGGGGTAATTGAATTATTCATGAGATTTCCAGGTATAAGATTACCTTTTATTAAGGGAAAGGAATCGATACTAACAGTAAGAATAAGACCATCATCTTTTCTAAATTTTTCTAATTTTTATGTCTAGGCCACTAGACCATATTATTTAATTTTCAGGGGAATGATTCCCTGTGAATCACCTCCAGCATCATAGCCATGGTTTGGCAGCATCTCCCCCACTAACACAGGAGTTATCCTCCCTAATATGACCCTTCCATGACCTGTTTTATTAGAGTTTTAAATGAATGTGAAATGGCATTACCAACAAAATGAATCTAGCACTACTGGACATTGGCTGTATACATTATTGTGACTTCCGTAAGTACTTATTTGAGTTTGAGTCAAGTAAAATATGAATCACCACTTTCTGAAACAGGTCATGTGTGCCTACTAGAAGCACCAATACCTTATGTGACACTGAACTGAATTTCTGTGCCTAGGAACGTGAATCAATGGTTTGTTAAACATCTCGTAACAAAGAGAGTTTTCATTAATTTTAATTCTCTTCATTGTGTTTGGGAAAGTTGTCTTAAAGGAATCTGGATGCATGCATTTGTCTTACTGATAGAAGCAGAATCTTCTAAAAGAACTAAGAATATTCTCTGTGGGAGAACATGTTGTATATTCAAGACTAAATACTCTAACTGTTAGTGAAATAACATTTACTAGATTGAGGACATCATGCAATTTGTGTAATCTCTTAATTTATAAAATGAAGATGATAACATTTATTTTGCCCCTTCAGTTGGTGCATAGATTAAATGATAAAATATGTACCTAACAAACTTCTTGAAATATACTACTAAGACTAATAGATATTAGTCTTTGTTAATGCTATTCTTGTTCCTACTAATTATACAGGACAGGGAGTGTGGAAAGTGTGTGGTGGTGAAAATAGTACCAAATTGTGGTGCAGCACGCTTAGATTTGAAACTTTTTTGTGCAACTAAAATATAGGGTAACAAATATTGTTAATAAATCCCTTAACTTGCCTAAGATAAAGGCAAATTTTTAAATTTCCTTTCTGTATTGTTTTGTTTTGGCATCTTGTTTTTCTTCACTGTATTGTTTTTATCCACAATATAGAAAGGTAGGTTAAAGAACTGCTCTCTTTTCCCCAAGAATCTTTTATTAACAATTGTAAAAATCTATGATTCTATAACCATATAGATTATAACATCAAATTGCTGTATATGCCTTGTTGACTTTAAATGCTGAAAACTCTACATTAAAACGTTATGGAGTAGGTTACACTAGTATAAGTCAATCAAGTAATTAGAATAGCAGTTCTCAATTGGGGGCAGTTTTATCCCACAAGAGAGATTTGGCAGTATCTGGAGATATTTTATATTGTCAAGATTGGGGGCTGGGAAAGACCAGGGATGCTACTTAGTATCCTACAAAGTATAGGACAGGGTCTTACAGCAAAAAATTATTTGGTATCAAACATCTATAGGGCTCATATGTGAAACTATAATGTAGAGAATCTTTTTAATTAATTGTTTTTAACAAAAACAATTTCATACACTTTTACTGAGGGCCCACTGTATTCTAGGCACTGGATATACAGAATTGGATGAAATGCTTTTTTGCCTGCAAGGAGCTCAGTGTTTCTGATATACAGAGCCATCTTGTATCATTTTCTGTCATCATATCATTGCCTTCAGAAGTGAGAAAACATTGGTGATAACTGCTACCAGAACATATAAGGAAGAAGGAAGGCCCCAAATCCATGGTTTCTGTACTGATCAACAAAATCGTAGTAGAATGAGTTTCAAAAATGAACTAACACTTTTTGTATCTACCTGGATGCAACTAGAGACCATTCTCCTAAGGGAAGTATCACAAGATGGAAAAACAAACAAATATCACATGTGCTCAGTGTTAAACTGAAACTAATAGATCAACATTCCTATGTGCAGGTGGAAGTAAAACTCAGCAGAAATTAAGTGGGCGTGAGGGGAACGATGGGGATGGTTACATCACATTTAATGGGTACAACCCACACTCTCTGGGTGATGGGCACACATAACTTTGACTCAAACTGTACAAAAGCAATTCATGGAGCCAAAACATTTCCATCCCCACAATCATTTGAAATTAAAAAAATTAAGTCATATCCATTTATGATCCAAATAGTTGAAAGAAAAAAGTAAAAGATAAGTGAAATAAATGAAATTGAGAAATTTAATACTCAACCAGAAACTTATACAATAATAGTTTTCTATGACTTCCCTTGAAAATGACTATTTTAAGAGAAGATACTGGAGAACAATTTATGTATTCTATTTCACATAAGAGACATGAATTAAAAGGCAAATGTCTGCGTATCTACTTAAAGGATCTTTCCTGAGCAGAACTGAATGCTCAAGGATGGCAAAGCCTGGAAAATTGAGCACACCATTCCTTGCAGCCTCTGATCTACTTTTCACTTAAATAAACTTCAGTAGCAAAAGTTTTTGTTCTGTTATCTGACAGTGCAGTGCAACTTTAGTTGAAGACTACATATATATATGTATATATATACACACACTTTTCACAGCAATTGTTTTGGCAGAACTATCATTCTGTCACTGAAAGTGTAAGAAACCAAGGGTAAATTGAAATTACACTTGTAATGAATGTCTTATAGATTGTCAAGGAGGTAATTGTGATTCACACTCACAAAGTGGAAGGTAGCAGGGGACATAAAAAGTCATAGTCCTTACAAAATACCAAATTTGATGGCTGAAAGAATCACATCAGACAGATCAGAAGCTTGATGTTTCATTATGAGGAAATGTTTTCTTAAAGCAGGAACTTCAGGGAATGGTGTGCACAAGTTTTAAAAGGACGTTATTGGGAAACTTTGCTCTCTTGCATCTAAGTTGCCGATAGACATGGTATTTATGTGGAGATATATCTGGAAAAAAAGCTTAACACTAGCAAATTATTCAAATATCTCTAATTAAATTCTGTTTTCAAATGCTTTGGCCATACCAAAGCATAGGGGCCAGATATATGTGTCACTTTATAAAAATAGAAAACTGAGCAAAGTATATAAAGTACTAATTTTTAGACACTGAGTAATGGGAACTACAGGACTATGGTGCTTGATTGAAGTGAGACAAAATTAGTTGAGATTTGTGGCTCCCTTGGCTTAAGGCCTGAGGGCAATTTCCAGATCACAACATAGACAGGAGGAAACAATGCAGACCTTGCGGTCTATAAATGTGGAGAGACAGAAATTGAGTTTGGGCAGGCATGCATGATTAACATTTGTAGGCAAATACAAAATTACAGAGTCTGGCACACAATAAATCTGCAACAAATGAGAATGTAAGAGGTGAAAATTCCTTTGCTCTCTGAAGAATAGTTAAAATTTTAATGCTTTTCTTGTTTAGACCAAATCAAGCCAATATTTGCACAATTCCAGCTTTTGTATAGTGATTTATCTTTTCTTTCATCTCCAAAGTTAAGTTTATTCATCCAATCTTACTAATTACCATTTGTTTCTAATTGTGCCCAGTATGTTTCTGAATTACTGGATTATATTTATAAATTGATAGTAAAGGCTTTATTTTTTTCTTTTATTTATAGGATTTACTTTTAATTTAAAAAGAAATACAAGCTTGTGTACATAATCAATTCTCAGTATACTATAGAAAAATATTGGTCTCACTCTACCCCATTTCTATACTATCAACCTTAAAGTTACCAATGTTAATGATTTGATATATATATCCTTTACCTCATTCTCTATGCTCTAAAAACTGTACTCAAAATTTATTCCTATGTACACCCATAAATATGCACATTTATAAATAAAATATATTATTTTGTTCCAAATGAAGGATCACTTTATGCATATGATCTCTTGCTTTAGTTCTTGGCAATATATCCTGGTCAATCCATTCTCTATGATGCTCTATGATGGGGCGTAATTGGAGTTCCAGAAGAATTAAAGACAGAGATTGTGGCAGAAAAGAAGTTTAAAGACATAATAGGTGAAACTTCTGAAATTGGGTAAAAGATTTGGGATTTAGTTTACTAAATGTAAATCTTTTACCCAATTTATAATTTAGTCAACTTTTCCCTTTTGATTCTTTAATACACTCGACTTTCATTCTTCCATTGATGTAAACATTTTAGAAATGTTATTGAGAGGCTTTTGAACGTCAGACACTGTTTTAGGTGCCGGGGATGCAGCCGTGAACAAGACAGACTCAGCCTTAGATTTAGCCTTGAAGATTGCATATTCTAATCGGATACCATGAAGGAAATTCTACACAAACATGACGTAGTCCAAGAAAGGGGAACATTATGGATTCCTCTGATCCTCTTCCCCACTAACAGTCAATAAAATTAGCTGCTGTTGAGAGGTGGGAGCCAACCAATGGGACAGAGCTCTTGGATATATTTTTAAAAATCCCAGCTGTATAATGGAAAACTGAGACAACAATGAAGTTGGCCATGTATGTGCACTTGGAGTCTCACTTCTGACTTTATTTATTTATTTTTTGAGACAGAGTCTAACTTTGTTATCCTTGGTAGAGTGCTAAGGCATCATAGCTCACAGCACCCTCAGACTCCTGGGCTCAAGCAATGCTTTTGCCTCAGCCTCCCGAGTAGCTGAGACCACAGGCACTCACCACAATGCCCAGCTATTTTTAGAGACCAGATCTCCCTCTGGCTCAGGCTGGTCCCTAACTGGTGAGCTCAGGCAATTCACCTGCCTCAGCCTTCCAAGTGCTGGGATTACAGTTGTGAATCACCGCACCCGGCCTCACTTCTGACTTTATGAGGGTTAAAGAAAACCATTACACTATTGGTGACTTAAGAGAGCACCAGAGCAAGCATGAATGCTGCAAAATGTTGCACACTAGTAGATAATAAGTGGGCAGAAAACCAAATCTAGATGCTCAGCTCTCCATTATTCTCTATGTATTATTGTGCAGTTCCCAGCACTTGAAATGCCAAGTCCTATGCAACCGTGCATTGTTACCAAACTTTATATATATTACATTTTTATTTCTAAATTAGAGTTTAGAATAAATAAAGATAAGGGGAAAAGGAGAATGGGTTGGTATCAATAAGAATCAGAGAATTTTGTGCCTTCACTAAGATATGTCTTGATTTGCTTTAACAAGAGAACCTAAAAATTCACAGATACTCCCTAATAATAAGGCGATTCTCTTATATTTTCCTACGTAAAATATATTTTATGATTCATGTATCCAGGCTACTGTCATCGGACTTTGTTTCATTTGAAATTGATTTAAAAATGTGTGCTCATATTTGAAACAAGATATACAATTTTTAAAAAGCCTGTATTTATAGTTTCTCCTGAAAATTTAAAAAATCTGGCAACCCTGGACTTGAATTTCTTAATGTCAGCAATAGGCTGGAACTGTTGTCCCCTTTAGATATAGACTGCATTTCCTCATGCAGTCCACTTTCTTATTTATAAAGCATTAGCCATGAAAGCATTTGATTTTGTGAACCTGCCTACTCCATAAAGGTGAACAGATACACCACTGTGAGCAATCGGTTAACACCTGGTATACTTTCTCTTCTATGCCAGTGACCACAATTTGCGTAGTTCTTTACCATCTTAGTTGTAGATATTTAAAGCTTTCAAATATAATGCAGTCACATGAGACTTAGAAGAGAAGCAGAAAGAAGAAATAATGGCAAACAGATGTAAACGTGCGTAAATGAAGTATTTTTTCCTAAAATGTATTACACAGACACAATTTAAAAATAATCAATGTTGAGTTTTCCATGTTACAGATTTGATAACATTTTGACAAATGCATGCAGTCATGTACACTCCAAACCCTATTAAAATACAGAATATGCCATTCACACAGACGATTTCTCAGTCATTTCATACCTCTCAGTTCCTCCAGGAAAACATGTGTGTCATTTCTTTCACCGTAGGTTACTTTTTCTTTTCTACAAACTTCACATGAATGGAATCATACACAATGCAGAGTTTATGCCTGGCTTCTTCCATTTAGAATGATACTCCTGGATTCATCCAACTCATTGTGGATATTGGTTCTTAAGTTCCTTTCTATTCCTTAAAAAAAAAAGTCTTAGTTGCTATGAAATGCCCAAAATAATTTTCTATAGACGCTCACAGTGTGATGAACAAGTAAAAACTTCTATTTAGTTTATAAATTAAACAGAAGAGGACAGATATCATCAATTCCTAACCAGCACAGACTGCTTGCAGAAAGGCTAAGAAACCACCTCTCAACGTAGTAGAATAGACTAGATCCTCTCTGAGGATCAACAGCCAGAGCTGTTGGAACACTGAGGTACAATTCTTTTCCTTCTGTATGATCATCCTAAATCTCTCCTGCTAGAGTTTGGGTGTGGTTTGTTAACGTGATGTTTAGAATTTCATCCCCAGGGTGGTAGTGTTGGAGTTGGAGGCCTAACAGAATGGGTTTGTGTCACAGGGAAGGGTCCCACATGAGTGGATTAATGCCCTCCCTCAGGGGCGAGTCTCACTCTGTTAGTTCCTGCAAAAGCCTGACGGTTAAGAAGCATCTGGCATCTCTTTTTCCTCATTCTCCTTCCTTTCTATCCGTGTGATCTCTGTGCACACCAGCTCCCCTTCACCTTCCATCAGAAGTGGAATCAGCCTGAGGCCCTTACCAGATGCAGAGGCCTAATCTCTAGCATTCCAGCCATCAGAAACAGGAGCCAAATAAACCCTTTTAAATAAATTGCTCAGATGCAGGCATTTCCTTATAGCAACACAAAACAGATGAAAACACTCCCTGATCTCAAACTAATCACAGATTCACAAGAAGTACATTTAAGAGACCAAGAGAATGTAGAAGAAATAACTTATTTTCTGCAGTTATTCATTTGTTCATTTTTTTGTTTCATTTTAGAAGGAAGTTTTTTTTTTTAAAAAAGTATAATAAAATAATGTTCTGCATACAGATGTAACAATGTTTCTTCTGCAGTGATTTTTTTTTCCTGGGATTCATTGAGGGTACAGAGATTTAGGTTACACTGATTGCAGTTTTTAGATAAAGTCCCTCTAAGATGTAATTGTGTTCTGCCCCCAGGAGGTGTGCCATACACCTGCCCCGCCTCCTCCCTCCTCTCCTATCCCTGATCCTCAGTCCTCTTCCTCACCCCTTGTATTAGGCTTCCTATTAGAATTGAGTACATTGGATTCTTACTTCTTCATCCTTGGGATGATTTACTAAGAAAAATGTGTTCCATCTCCATCCAGGTTAATGCAAAAGATGTAAAGTCTCCATCTTTTTGAATGGCTGAATAGTATTCCATGATATAGTTATACC
>CAUYQV010175404.1:0-40024 GCA_963574575.1 Galagoides demidoff
AAAAAAAAAACATTTTATCATAGGGACATTTGCACTAGACTGTTATTTATTTTTGTATCCCCATGTCCTAACTTTATGCTTTTCGATCTTTCTGACGTGCTTGAGTGTTCAGGACGCCGCCTCCGCCAGTCTTCTCTCTGCCTGGCCTCAGAGCATTGCAGTTCTGACCTTGCTGTTTCTTCTGAACTCCTGATTTCCTGTAGGCCAAGCCGTTTGTGGTTTCCAAGTGACCTTGTGGGCTTAGCAACTCTACTCTGTCACCCAAGAATTACCTATCCAGCTATGGCAAATACTCTTCCTTTTATTAAACAAAGTCCATAATCAGGAGAGCGACCTTTCATATTCTCAATTCTTAAAATTGTGCTTTCTTAAGTTACATGGCATGTTAGGAGTATTTCTGATATAAAATTGGAAACTTTCAGATACCAGAAGGCATTGCTTATCTTTGTAAATACACATGTTCCAATTAAAATAGGTACTAAAATATTTTGGTGGCACTTCAAAACTCCCAATTTAGATTTAATTTAGATTAAAACACTTACTCTTTTTAATAAAGTTATAAAATTGATTATTAAAATTGCCTATTGAAGATTAAGAGCAGTGGAACGTTTATTTCCCTTACAAAACAATTTAGTCTTCAATAACTACAATTGTATTAATCAATTATGCTATTAAAATACAACTGCCATATTAAATCTGACCCATTTGTCATGACAGTTTCTATAATTATAGAAATTATACCTAGCTGCTTACATAGCTATAATCCTGCAATAAATATAAATAATTGTCTCTATTAATTCAGCTCGTGGTTACTGTCTATTAAATCCTCAGTTAAATGGCAATTTGGGGACCTTCACTTAAAATCCTCCTAAATCTTTGTTGTTCCGTTTGACTGCCAAAGCCCCACAAACGCACCTCCTACTGTTGATTCCAGAAACCAATTTGTGAATAAAATAGTTTTAAAAATATAAATATTTAAAAGGTCCATTTAAGCTTGAGTTTGGAGGCTCTCAGGAAAAAAAAAGGAAGGAGGGTGTGCAGGTTGGACAGAGGGCGCTGACAAGGAGAGGGGAACAAATCTTGGCATCTTGGTATTTCACTCTGGAAAAGGGTATGTGCGTTTTAGTTTGGAAAACTCCGCTTAGCGCCATTGGTGGGAGGGCCGGAGTCCTAGAGCACGTGGCTGAGTAACTGTTCACAACTTGCACAGGTGTGGACGAGGTCACCATCGTCAACATTTTGACCAACCGCAGCAACCCACAGAGACAGGACATCGCCTTTGCCTACCAGAGAAGGACCAAAAAGGTACGAGTGATTTCAGGGACAAAGGGCATTCCGTGGGGGATTGAATTTCTTCACACGTTGCTTTGTGTCTTTTCATGATTTGTGGCTCTCCCCAGCGAAAGCCTTGCATAACCCTTGGGTATCTCACATCCTTGTGAAAATGACTACTCATACCATTTGGTCCCTGGGGCCCTTGGGAGCTCATCTGTACAGACCATACCCTGCTTCAACCCAGACCACACGGAGGGAGCAGTTCTGGGGATAGAAAGTTGAAAAGGCCTAGGGAAAAATTACAACGGCAACAGTGATAGATGCCGTTGAGTGAGTCCTTACTTTGTGCCAGGCACTGTGCTTAGGACTAAGCACGCTGCACATGACAGTTCCTTTCACCGTTGTGACTTCTGCTGGCTCTTGGTAAGATGTTTCTAATTGAATCTTAGCACATTGTCCTCCACCGAGGATAGATCCTAACATGGTCCTCTCATTCCTAAAATATATACTCGAATCGCTAAGAGTTTCGTAACTAACGGGCTCAGCTGGTAGTTGGTTTGGGCTGCAAGGCTATCTTGGGCGAGCCATGCTCCTGCTATTTAAAGGGTCTTTGTGTGCCTTTTCCTTCTCTTGTCCACTAGTGGTTAAGAAACAACCGGCACTTGTTCATCCTTTATTTTGTCGCAGTGCTAGGAAATTTTATTTTTAAGAATGTGCTGCTTTATTTTTAACTTCTTGCTATTAAAAGCTTTTGATTTATTCTTGGATGGCGCAGTAAGTGCGGCTTCCTGCGGCTCCCGCTTGACTTATGGCTTTCACTCAGAGCCACCGTGGGGGTCGGTTGGAAGCCTCTGGAAGAGACATTTCTGCCCTTGAGCTTGACAGCACCACCAGGGTCCTTGGCGTTGGAGGTCAAGCCTTGCTCTAGCGCCCTCCCTCGCCCTCCAAAACAGTTGACAAGGACATAAATGGGAAAGCATCTGGCTTCTCTCATCTCATGTGCATTACAATTTTTCTTCTAGTAGACTTACTGTTAATCTTCTGTAGTGAGCCATAGAGGGGAGCGTTTTATTTCTGCAGCTTCCTGGAAAGATTTGTGAGCTGGTAGAGCCAAGTTCCCATTGGAGTAGAAGGCCCAGCACTTTGAGTGGTAGGCAAAAAAAATTAGTCCCTCAGCTGTCACTTACAGAATACAGTCTTGGAATACATGTAGGTATGTACACGCAGGTATACACACAAACACAGAAGCCTGGATCTTGATGGAGAACAAAGCTCTCACATAAGAATCACGATATGGTTCCAAGACCTCACCGGCTTTGCCCTGTGCTGGGTGAGGTTCACCATCACCATTTTGCTGATTCTTGCTCTCAGCCTTGGGCCAAGGAGAGTGGTCGTCTTTTACAAAAAGACATGTATACTATTTGAGATCGTTTCTGAAGGGAATCCCAGAAGCAAAGCAGAACCTCCCTGTTTCAAAGGAGTTGTTCATAAACTGCAGGAGAAAGCGTGCATCATAGAGCACTTTAGGATGCGGCCAGCGGCCAGCTTGCGGATGAACATGGAGAGCTTGGGCACAGCCAGCAGGAGTGAGAGGGGCTGGGAGAGGCATCTGAGTTGCTGTTTCTTTCATGGTCCAGCAGATGCCAGATTTCTCCATGGAAGGAAGGGTTGTGTTTTATTTATCATTGCCAGCACTTTGGTTAGTGCAAAGTTCTGTGCTGGACCTTATAAGAAACAGGAAGTTGATTGGCCATAATGAGTTTGGAATAGAAGTGGAAGAATTCAGTAGGTGCCCAGATGCCATTTGAGGTTTGAACAGAGAATGGGTAGACGGAAGCGTCAAGGGTAGGCTAAGTTTGGAGTTACCCAACTTCAAAGTTCCAGACTGGAAAGCTGGTGTTATAATTGGGAGGTGTTGCTTTTAAATCCCCTCCTAAGTGCTGTGTGTTCCTAGGATATCGGGAAGCAGGAGAAAGTAGGCGGGGAGAGGCGTGGGCCGGATTTCTAAGCTGCGTGTCAGTTCTAGCATCCTTTTTTTTTTTTTTTTTTTTTTTTGAGACAGAGACTCAAGCTGTCCCCCTGGGTAGAGTGCTGTGGCATCACAGCTCTCTCACTCCTGGGCTCAAGCAAGTCTCCTGCCTCAGCCTCCCAAGTAGCTGGGACCACAGGCGCCCACCACAACGCCCAGCTATTTTTTGGTTGCAGCCATCATTGTTGTTTTGGCGGGCCCGGGTTGGATTTGAACCCACCACCTTAGGTGTATGTGGCTGGCGCCTTAGCTGATTGAGCCATAGGCGCCGAGCCCGGCTATTCTTTTTTGTTGCAGTTGTCATTGTTATTTTAGCTGGCCTGGGCCGGGTTCGAACCTGCCAGCCTAGATGTATGTGGCTGCTGCCCTAAGCACTGAGCTACAGGCACCACCAGTTCTAGCGTTCTTGACGTGTGTGAGTGATTCAGAGGTGACTGTCTCTGAAGCAGGCTGTACATCACTCTCAGCTTGCAAGTACCTCCAGGGGCTAAACACTAGAAGCCATGGTTATTACAAAGCAGGAGAGAAATAAAGAAGGGAGAGAAGGGAAAGGGCGAAAAGAAACAAGAAAGTTATTACAATAGGAGAGTTCAGTTATCACTCCTGATTTACAGGGAGTTTCTTTTCCGAGGAAGTATCTAAAACACCCACATTGGATAGGCTTGAAATTTTACATTCATGGTGACAGTGGAACCCCTAAGAAATTATATGCAGTCAGGAATTCAGGGAGTGATTGGGGGGCTTTTGTTTTCTCTCCCACCTATTAACATTGTCCCAATCGAATGTGCACAAATAGATGTTTTCTCAGTCTTAGATGAAGTGTTTTGCATAGGAGAACTTCATGACCCCAATTCCAGCTATGCTGGGGCCTCTGTCTCCCTCTGGGGACTTGAGGCAGTTCCCCCTGAACAGCACAAACATCTTTTACAGCAGTGGTTCTCAACCTTCCTAATGCCCTTTAATACAGTTCCTGTGGGTCATGACCCACAGGTTGAGAACCACTATTTTACAGGATAGTAGGCTCCAAGGACTGCTTCCTAGGAGGCTCTGCACTCTGACTGCTTCCCCCTTAGCCTTGACCGTGGAAGGTAGTCTGGCTTGCCCTAGGTGTTATCAGTTGCAGGCAGATTATATAAAGTGCCTGCACACACAGCTTCTTGAGGAATTATACACTACTCTAGTTTCCTTTTAGCAACTCGGGAGAAAAGGGAAAATCTGATTAGATTTTGGTAAAGAGAAGTGCAGTTTTTACATTTCTAACATCGGGTCTGTTGAAGCGGGGGATGTAGTTGAGGGAGTCTGACCTGAGGATCCAGAGTGGTCAAAGGCTCACAGCCTGCTTTACAAACAGACCCTCCCAGCTTTTGTTTTCACTCACAGGTTTTAAAGTGAGTATTTGTTACCAACCGAATTTTCCATCTGATTGCCTGTTTTTCTGAAGGAACTGGCATCAGCACTGAAGTCAGCCTTATCTGGCCACCTGGAGACGGTGATTTTGGGCCTCCTGAAGACACCTGCTCAGTATGATGCTTCAGAGCTCAAAGCTTCCATGAAGGTAAATGCGTGTGAGATGTCGTCTCTGTCGAATCTACTATTAAGATGTGTGCATTACAGCTTTCTGGACGTAATTAGGTGATTTTCAGTTCTGTTGAATTCTCATTTGGAACCTTTTTTTTTTTCTTTAATGAACTAAAGCTCCAAGTCTCAGGATGGGTACCAGAAATATTTCAGTTACTTGTTTTATGACTGTAAAGAAATTTCATGGTGCTGAGAAGTCAGTTACCAGCTGCTGCTACTACTTGGCACCTGGGCAATTGGAATACCATTTGGGAAAACTACTTCCTTGATTACACTTCCTCCTTAAAAAAGCTATGTTGTGATATTAAGGCGAAAGAACGACTCATAGCTTTTGTTAAGTGAAGCTTGCAAATTCTGTCCATGCCCTCGTGGGTGTTTCTTCTTCTGCTCTCCCTGTCAGTTCCATTGTTTGTTTCAAATTTGGGCAAAATTAGAACATCGTAGTGCACGTAGGGGTGATTTCAGATTATGAATGTTACCTGTGCTCAGTTCAAAGTCTTGTAGGACATTTTATCTTCTCTGTTTTTCTTCTGCAGAGTTACTTTGAACATTGAATTTTAGGTGAGACTAGATAGCAAAAATTCCAGGTTAGAAACCTCTTGCATTTTGTGCATATCCAAACATATACGTTACAGCAGAGTGTGTGGGTTCTTTTCATACTGTGTGCTTGCAATACATTGGATAGTCCGACACTGCCCTCTGCTGATGAAACTGGGGAAAGCCTCCATGCTGTGGGGCGGCGGGGGAGGAGGCCGTATTTCTGATTTTTTATTCTAAGTCTCAGTGTGTTTTCTGTAAGCCTGTCACCAGAGCTAATGTCACAGTTCAGTTGTCATCCTTTCCCCAGAGAGCACATCAAGAGCGAGGCTGCTTCACACACTGGGCATTTCGAGGGATCGAACTTGATAGTTGAGAGCTGCTGAAAGATTTGTTAAGTCTATTTTCTCCCTCTGGTTCTTCAGCTGGGCTCAAGCTGTTCTCAGCTTATTTGCACAGACTTGCTTTGAGTTTCCTAAGTAAGCTATACTGCGGGGAAGGCATGATTAGGAATGATAAAATGTCAACAACGTTTAATGGTCCTGTTTGATAAAGATAGCGCTCCCGGGAACTGAGTCTTTGGACCTTTGGTGGCATGGACGGATGACCTAGCCTTTCCTAGGTTGCTTCTGACCATCAGTGCCTTAGATCAGTTTATCCTGTTTTCATCGAGAATCCATTTAGATGTGATTTGTATGGTTTTACTAGTATCTATTACTAGGTATTAGTGACTTGAAACAGACCTGTTTGAACTGTCAGGCACTGTTATAATCTATGTAATTGGGCCCAATGAAAGGGGCTTTAACTGCTAGATCTTTGACCTCGTGCCAGCTCTTCCATTAGCTATTACAGTCGAGTACCCTTCTGAAATCCATAAAGCTTGAAGTGACATTAACTGAACTATGCTTTAAAAAAAAAAATCTGTTTTGACTTCTGGCAATACCAGTGGCAGTGTCTGCCATATGTTACAGTAGAAGTTGCCCTTGTGGTGGGAATTGTGGACAATCTGTGGAAAGCTTGGGCCAAGTTTTGGAAATCGCCAAGGTCACCTTTGAATGTAGAGATTAAAACACTATTAGGATTCTCAGATACTACCACTGGTAGGTGTATCAGGGATGGATGGAAACAAATCTTATATTATTCTGCCTGTCTGGCATTTCCACAGTGTCAGGAGATAGCCTTTTTTCCAATGCATGAGTTATTTTTAGACTATATTTCTATCATCCTCGAGATTAAAAAAACGGCCCCTCCCTAAAATATTCAAAGATGCTCAGTAGACATTTTATAACATTTGTATAGAATGCTGTGTGGACCTTTTGCTAACAAGGAAATAATTGGGGGCTTTGCTGAAACCTCTACGAATCATGATTAAAAACTGGCAGAACAGCCATTGGCTCAAAGATTAGATGAAGAATAAAATTCAGAATTAACCATTAACCTGAGGCTTAGTTTGTATCACACAAACTACATTTTCAGGAGCATATAAACTCTAATAAGTTTAATTAATAGCTAACACACTTTTCATGTGGATAAGTAAGTTTCTTATTGTATTAACACCTTATAATTGATTTACATTTTAAACAGTTGTAATTCTACTTAGTTCAAAGTGATATTTCCATATTCAGAAAGACAAGTATTAAAGAATCCTGATTATTAAATCTTGACTTTGATCATGAAGCCAGCTTTGAAATACATGTTTCATTGAGTCCTTTCAAGCTAGCTAGCACGCTCGAAAGTGTGTGTATTAAATTTGAATACATCACCCATCAAATTCTTATCCTTTCGTAACGTGTTGCTATCTGGCTTTATTTGGCTCTTCATTATTTCCTTTTGCTTCCCTAAAATGCCTGAAGAGCGCATAATAATCAAGCAAAAGAATGAAATTTTTAACATTAACCCAGTTTTACATTTCAAAGAGGTGAAGCTAACAATTTTATCTGAACTCTACCTTTCCTCGTAAAAAGACTTACTCTGACCTAATGATGCTGATGAAATGGCAACATACACTCTTTATAGTCTTTTATTTTAAATTAGCGAGAAGAATTGTTTAATGAAGGAAATTCCTATCGATGGAAATAGTGTGTGGTTATTATAGAAACTGAAAAATAAAGAAAACTAGAAGAAGAAAAAGTGACTTCTTAGAAACCCATCACCAGGCTCGGCGCCTGTGGCTCAATTGGCTAAGGCACTAGCCACATACACCTAAGGTGGCGGGTTCGAATCCCCAGCCTGGGCCGCCAAACAACAATGATGGCTACAACCAAAAAATGGCTGGGTGGCAGGCGCCTGTGGTCCCAGCTACTTGGGAGGCGGAGGCAGGAGACTCGCTTGAGCCCATGAGCTGGAGATTGCTATGAGCTGTGATGCCATGGCACTCTACCCAGGGGGATAGCTTGAGGCTCCGTCTCAAAAAAAAAACAGAAACCCATCACCAAAGGCAACCACTTTCAACATTTTATTTAGTGCATTTCATTGGTGACTCTTCCTGTTCAACATTTCTTTCTTTTTTAATGTGGTTGAACTTAAAGACACCACTTATCACATCATGTGCTCTGGCGAGGTGTTTTTTAAAGGAGTATAGAATACCATTACTTTGTGCTGAGGGTATAGTGCGGAGTCTTCAGTGGGAATGTAGAAAGGAGAATGCCAGGAGACCAATCCAGGTCTGCAGTTCACTTGATGGAGATCAGAGAAGTAGGCTAGGGGTGGGGAAGCCATTCCCTGCTGAGCTGCCTTCTTGCTGGTTCACAGGGGCTGGGAACTGACGAGGACTCCCTCATTGAGATCATCTGCTCCAGGACCAACCAGGAGCTGCAGGAAATTAACAGAGTCTACAAGGAAAGTGAGTATCCCTATTTCTGTGATTTGTCCTCTTAGCCCCAGTTCTGTGACTCCGTCGTGGCTGCCTGGCTTTGTGTTCAGGAGAGGATGTCTGGATTATGGGTATGCGGGAGTGCCTGCCACCTTGACCGTTCAGGCAAGGTCAAGGTTTTGGCCGTGGTCAAGGTCTCCCTCTGTCTTCTCTTCATTGCCTTCATTTTGATTGTTATATTCCACTAGAACATCTGCAAAGGGCTAGGCAGGAAGGAAAGGAAAGGAGAGAAGACAATATTTAAGAAAAGATCTGAGGAGAGCTAGAAAGCATTATACAGAGATTCCATTTATCGGGTGCTGTTCAGTCTCTGGGTAAGAGATTCCCAGCTCTAAACAGTGGATAGTTGAAGAGTGATTACAGGAGACCCCCGTGGACCTGTGTGCACTTAGCAGCACAGGGGGCTGTGGGTAGAAAGGACAATGCAATGTACTTTGCTACTGCATTTATTTTAAGTTGATGTAGGCAAACGTATTTTGGGGGTATGTATGTCTTGGTGTCTGTATACAATGTGTAATGATCAAGTTAGGGTAATTGGAATAGCCATCGCCTCACACATTTACCTTTCTCTGTTTCTAATTGATCTCTAGTGACTGAATTTCAGTATAGATGCTATTTTGAATACTGAAATACAAATTAAAAGCATTGTTCTTACTAGTTTTTGCCATTGTGCATTTTCTCAATCACTGGATAATAAAGCACAATTATATGACTGTGTGTGCTTGGGTGTAGTCCTCCAAATGTTTGATGTTCAAAATGCGTACTTAGAGTCAAGAAGGTTGGGACCTTGTATTTTAACTGCAGAAAAAGTCACTGGTCAAAGGTGAGTCTGAGGATCCCCAGGTTGATCTTAACCCTGTCTGTCCCTTGTCAGTGATAATCACCCTGGCTCTGATTTCACGAAGGTACAAGCCATTCTAGAGAGTCTACCCTCGGTCTGGGTTAAGGAGGGGGGATCTGTCCAGCTGACACAGCTGTTTTTCCGAGTCTTAGGGGGGACAGGGGTGATTGGGACGGGTGAGGACGGGAAGTGAAAAACCGGATGTCTTATCTTCCAAGTGTACAAGACTGACCTGGAGAAGGACATTGTTTCCGACACATCTGGAGACTTCCGCAAGCTGATGGTTGCCCTCGCAAAGGTTGGTTTCCGGTTTCTTTCCTTGCCCTCGCTTCCTGCCAAGGCAAGTCACATGCCTCATTTTATACCAGGGAGTGAATTAACTAAATCCTCTGTGCCTGCATCAGAAATTCAGCTGCAGTTTCAACGGTGGCTTTGCACTGCCGCTGCAGAGTTGTCATTTTGGTATAATAGGATTTCTTATCCTGCAAAACCGCATGGACTTTGGGGGCCAGAGGAGGAGATGGGTGGCTCTCAAGTCCTGGCCTGGACTTACAAGCCAGCCCTGGTCTCCTGACAAAGGGAAGGTCACTTTGGCTCTGTCAGTGACTGCATAGGACCCAGTGGGAAGTGACCCTCTTGTTTCTTTCCCCTGGTCTCCCGTCTTAGAGGAAAATTTGCCCACGTAGCCCTTTTTCTGGAGTGTGAGGGGGTCTTTATGGAGCTGAATGCTAACGTTAGCACATTAACATGGAGGAAAGCGCTTTCCCCTCGGTGTGTAACTCAATGCCTACATGCCCAGGGAGGGAAGAGAAATTATTTTCTCAAAGAGCCCTGATGACAAATGATCAATAGTGTGTGGCGTCCCGGCCCACTCACATCACCATCACTGCACCAGCTCCCTGGCTCTGCCCTCCCCTCTCCCACCTGCCCCGTGTACAGACCTCTTAGAAATAAGTTTTCACCATTTTACTCACTTGTTCAGAACTCATTTCTGCTACATCAAATCCAAAGTCTCAATTGCTTTTAAAGGTCCTGCGGTGACAGTGCAAACCCACTGTCAAAAATGCAGGCGAATTTCTGATGCAGACACAAAGGATTTAGATAATTCTCTCCCAAGTGTAAAATGAGATGTGTGAACTGGCCCCGGTCCTCCCTCCCCTCATCTTCTTGTCTGGGTTCTCTCCTGCGCAGCTCTGCTGCGGCAGGGCAGCACCCCCCACACCCGCAGGTGTGCTCTGCCCCAGCCTGTGCTGGCCCGCTGTGCAGAATGGTGCTGTGCCCCTGCCCTTCACCAGCCACATCCGACTCACATTCAAGCCCTACCCCATTGTTCTTACTCTGCTGACTCCACTCTCTGGGAGTTTCTATAGAGTATCAGGTTGTTTTTCCATTTGTTCTATGCTTATTTCTCCATCTGATTGCAACCTCTGAGAGGAAAGGACCTAAATCTCATTAGCTTTTTTGGGGGGCGGGGATCAGGGATGGGAATGCTGTAAGGTCTCCTCCACCCAGGACTGGGTACGGAGGACGGGGTGGATGGTGGCAAGGTACAGCACCGGGCCTGCCTGAACCGTTTTACCATTCCCTGGTCCTATCTAGACCTCAAAGTGAAGAAGAATTTTAAGTGGTTGTTTGCTCAGGATATCAAGTAATGGCTTACATAAGTTGGGGAAAAAATACTTCTAGTTTAAAATACACAGAGAAATAGATTTGGCTCGGCGCCTGTGGCTCAATCGGCTAAGGTGCCAGCCACATACACCTAAGGTGGTGGGTTCGAATCCCCAGCCCTGGCCCGCTAAACAACAATGATGGCTGCAACCAAAAAATGGCCGGGCGTTGTGGCGGGCGCCGTGGCGGGCGCCTGTGGTCCCAGCTACTTGGGAGGCGGAGGCAGGAGACTCGTTTGAGCCCAGGAGTTGGAGGCTGCTATGAGCTGTGATACCATGGCACTCTACCCAGGGGGATAGCTTGAGGCTCCATCTCAAAAAAAAAGAGAAATAGATTTGATGTTCTTCATTTTTGTCCTGTAGGGTAGAAGAGCAGAGGATGGCTCAGTCATTGATTATGAACTGATTGACCAAGATGCCCGGGTAAGTACTGAGCTTTTTGCTTTGCGCTTCTGTTTTCTGGTCAACTCCAGATAGTCTGTGTGGTGATCTATTCCTTTGTAACAAAGCACCCCAAACATAGGTGCTTAAAACAACAGACATTTATTATCTCTCAGTTTATGTGGGTTGGGAACCGAGGAGTGGCTCAGCCCGACAGTTAGTTCTGGCTCAGGGTCTCTTGTGAGGCTACTGACCAAATGTTGGCTAGGGGTGCAGTCGCCTGATGGCCTGGGTCAGGGGGTCTGCTTCCAAGGTGACACACCCGCATGACCGTTGGCAGAATTCCTTACAATCCCTCCCGTAGGCGTCTCTACCGGGTTGCTTGCATGTCCGCACAACGTGGCAGTGAGTGATTCAAGAGAGAGCAAGGAGGAAACCACAGTATCTTTTGTGACCTAATCCCAGAAGTCACACGTTGTCACTTGTGTCATAGTCTTCCCGCTGGAAGTGAGTCACTGAGTCTACCTCATACTCAGTGGGAGAGGAATCAGGCTTTACCTTTACCACTGGAAGGAGGAATATCAGAGAATCCGTGGCCATGTATTAAACCCACCACAGTCTGACCGCAGTTATTTATTGAAAGATATTTCTTGCTGTTAATTACAGGATCAATACCTGACTTGAATCCGCTCGTTCAGGCTTTGCCTGTGTGGAAGCAGGAGTGTGTGCGGGTGTGAGCTGGCTGTGCACACTGGTGTGCGTGCATTTCAAGGGAGCAAGTTAGGGGGAGCAGGAGAAGATGGTGAGGGCCCCGCCAGGGCCAGGAAGGCTTACTCTCCCTCCTGGTGGGGAGAGGGAGGGCAGCAGAGGCCCACCCTTCTTTTCCAGCCCCATAGCTCTTTTACCAGTTCTAATTTCTTGATCTTTGAGAAGTATTTGTTATGCTCATTCAGGCTGCTATGAATGGTGTTCCTTACTCAGTTGTCTCCAAGCATGTCACAATAGCTGCAGAAAAGAATTCATTCTAGTGCCATCTCATGACTAGCTATCTACTCAGAAGAAAAAAGTCATCTTATCGTAAGGACATTTGCAATAGATTGTTCATTGCAGCTTAATTTACAATCGCCAAGATACAGCATCAACCCAAGTGCCCATTAACCCGTGAATGGATTTGTAAACTGTGGTATATGTACACCATGGAATACTACACAGCTATAAAACGATGGAGACTTTACATCTTTTGTATTAACCTGGATGGAGTAGGAGAACATGCTTTAGTGAAGTATCACGAGAACAGAAAGCAAATAACCCGTGTACTCAGTGCCCATATGGAGTCAGTAGATGATCGAATGGGCACGCCCACACAAGAGAGAAACTCAATTTCATTCAAGCTGGGAGGAGGGGCAGAGAGAAGGGGGCGGTGTGCTCTCCCCGAATGGGCACAAGGTTAGGGTGTACGGCTCACCTCCTGGGTGAGGGGCACAACTCCCACAGGGACCTTACCTAACAGATGCAAATATTGTAACTTACATTGGTTATAATATTTGTGCCCTCATATTAATCTGAAATTATAATAAATAAAGAAAAAGTTTTAAAAACCTTCATTTTGGTTTTAAAATGCATTATATCCCGCACAGCCCTTTCAGCAGGTGGTAAAGTTTGGCGTTTGTGATGCTGAATGGCTATCTACTTCTGCATCAGCCTCTTGTCCTCCTGCCCTTCCTGCCATTGTTAGCATCAGTTGTAACCCCTAAATTTTCCAGAAACTGCAAATGAGATTGGACCAGCTCCTTTTGTGCCTCCATCATTTCCTGAGTCTCTAGGAAATAGCTGTCCTCAGTCGAGGGCCTCCAGCCTCTCCGCTGCTCAGTGTGCTGAAAGAGGGGGGCGGGTGTGCTAGCAAACAAGTGAGGGCCTTCCTGCGGACCCGAGCTCTGGGTCCTCCCGATTGTGTTCAGGGAAGTAGATTGTGTGGCCCTGACCTCATGAATAGTCTGCAGTCTCCAATTCTATTTGTTTGTGCCTGAGGACGGCTGCTTGTGATTAAGACTTTTGACCTAAATAGTACATTTTTGCCCACGTCTGCGGGGCAGTCATCTGGTCTCACCTGGCATTTTCAACGTGTAGCTTTGTGGGTTTTCCGCCTGGCATGTCTTAGGACCTTGCTCTGGCTCGTGTGGTTCACTCCCCCTGGTTGGTTGTGCCTGCAGGATCTGTATGATGCTGGAGTGAAGAGGAAAGGAACTGACGTTCCCAAGTGGATCAGCATCATGACGGAGCGCAGCGTGTGCCACCTCCAGAAAGGTGGGCACTGGTGTGGGGGGGGGTGTTATTGCCTGGGGGTGGCTGCCTGCCTGTCTGCCCTGGGGCTGGGGCTGCTGGCACAAGGTTCTCTTCCCCTGGGCATGCTCACGGGCCCACCCATTTTCCCCCAGTAAGTCCCTTGGGACCCCCCTCTCTGCCAGCTGGTTCCCATGATTGGGGCATGAGCTTCCCGCCCCGTCTTGTCCCATGGTCACTTTGTCACGGCATATTTGCTGAAGCAGTGGACTTTACCGGGTGCTGCGTACTGTTGCTCGTGGGTTCCACTCAGGGGAATTGGAGATAGTCAGTGTTCAGGACAGGTGCAGGGGCCAGCTGTTCTAGGACACGCTGGTGCACTGTTGGCTGTGGTTACCACGGCAACCCCGAAGGGTTTTTTCATCCTGGGGCGTGACTGTATGGGTGATGATTGACAGCTTTGACGGCCGACTCTGCTCTGATAACCACGTGTCACTTTTCCTCAGTATTTGATAGGTATAAGAGCTACAGCCCTTATGACATGCTGGAGAGCATCAAGAAGGAGGTCAAGGGAGACCTGGAGAACGCGTTCCTGAACTTGGGTGAGTGTTCTGGCTCCTGCCCCGGCGGACGGCACCTTCAGTGGGCAGTGCTGAAGCATCTTGACTGGATAAATGTCAGGATGTGGTAGTGCAGAAGGGCCTGAACTGGCAGAGCCGATTATTGCCAGGAACACCAGGAGGACAGGGGAAAGAAGGGCTGCACTGGGGGAACTCAGTGCGGGCCCTTGGGTTTCCGCAGCCCGGGGAGTCCAGCCCACAGTAGATGTCAGCGGATTCCTGGATTTCCCTTAGCCTTGCCTGTTTTGCAGTCCTCAGGGTCATTTCTGGCTTGTGGCCTGGGGTCATGGTGTCCCCTCCCACTGGTGGACGGCAGAGAAGTAGATATTCCCCCTGACCCCCTGACTCTTCTCCCTTCTCTCCTCAGTCCAGTGCATTCAGAACAAGCCCCTGTACTTTGCTGATCGGCTGTATGACTCCATGAAGGTAAGAGCTTTAGGCTTTAGGGTTCTCTTCTTCCCAGTCCCAAACTAAGTCACCTTGACTGGTGGCTGGAGACAGGGCCCTCACTGTGTGGATGCAGGACACACTACTGGGCTCTGGTTGTATCTGATGGGTGACAGAACCAGAAGTCCACCTTTTTTCTCACTCAACTGCTTAAGGACGGGTGTGTGTCTGCAAGCAGAAAATAGAGCCCGTGGGAGGGAAAGATACAAGATGGTAGTTGTGTCTGAGTCCTGCTCTGGTGTTTCAGTGGTTTCCTCAAAGCAAAGATAAGTGAGAGATTATTAAGAACCCACTAGGCAGTTGACACGTGCTACTATTTTATTTTAAATCATTGCAAAACAACCTCTGAGGCTTATCAGGTTATCTTCTCTATAGATGAGGAGAGGTTACACAGGCCAGATTTGCATGGGGCTCTGTCAGACTCTAAAGCCAGCCCTGCAACTCTCCCCTGAATGAACTGTCTTTTCCCACGAAGCCATCTGGTTTTCTGTGCCTCAAATGCGCCCCTGTTTCCCAGCTTCCAGAGTGTCACCATCTCTTCCAGGAGCATCTCCCTGTCTGTGCAGCCCCCCTCCCACTCCTCCTCTGGCTCTACATCACATATGACGCATGGGTGCCCTGGTCTGGGGCTCTGGCTGTGAACTCAGTGGTCCTTACTGCTCATACCATTCAAAAATGGCAGGGCTGGGAAATAAGGGTGTTGGTGTGTCCCCTCTGAGCCCTGAGCTTGGGAAACCTTTCGTTACATATGTGAACTCCCAGACTTTTTGAACTGAGCCTTGCAGTTGTAGGGCCCTCAGGACACAGTTATTGAATATCCAGAGTGGGAGTTTGTGCTGACTAAATCTGGGTGTGTGTGGAATTCCAAGATGCTGATTTTTCTTAAGGAAATAATGTCACTGTTGCAATCTCTTAGAGGGCAGAAGGAAGAATTCAGATCAGGTGGCGCCTGTGGCTCAAAAGGGTAGGGTTCTGGCCCCATATACTGGAGGTGGCGAGTTCAAATCCAGCCCTGGCCAAAAAAAAAAAAAAAAAAGAATTCAAATCAGTTCCACATGCAAGGAAACTTACTATAGGCTGAGTGTCCCTTATCTGAAATGCTTAGGACCAGAAGTATTTCAGATTTTTTTGGATTTTGGAATATTTGCATATACATAATGAGATAGCATGGGGATGAGATCCAAATATAAACATCAAGTTCATTTATGTTGCATGCACACCTTATACACGTAGCCCAAAGGTAACTGTATACGATATTTTAAACACGTTCATGAAACAAAGCTTGTGTTAAGTACAATGTGTGGAATTTTCCACTTGTGGTGTCATATTGGCGTTCAAAAAGTCTTGGATGTTGGAGCGTTTCATGTTTCAGGCTTTTTGGGTGAGGGATGCTCAGCCTGTAGACTCTTTTTTTTTTGAGACAGAGCCTCAAGCTGTCCCCCTGGGTAGAGTGCCGTGGCATTACAACTCACAGCAACCTCCAACTCCTGGGCTCAAGTGAGTCTTCTGCCTCAGCCTCCCAAGCAGCTGGGACCACAGGCACCTGCCACAATGCACAGCTATTTTTTGGTTGCAGCCATCATTGTTGTTTTTTTTTTTTTGGCGGGCCTGGGCTGGATTCGAACCCGCCACCTTAGGTGTATGTGGCTGGTGCCGAGCCGGCCTGTAGACTCTTTGGTAGTGACAATGTTCTTTGTTGGTGAATTTAACTTGGCACATCTTTTTTGACTTCCAGGGCAAGGGTACTCGCGATAAGGTCCTGATTAGAATCATGGTCTCCCGCAGTGAAGTGGACATGTTGAAAATCAGATCTGAGTTCAAGAGAAAGTACGGCAAGTCCCTGTACTACTACATCCAGGTAAGGCCCGAGGCGCCTTGTCAGCCTGCCCTGCCGTCCAGGCGGCCTGGGGCCCTGGGCAGGCGACCTGTCAAAATGACAGCAGAGTGGTGATCTTCTGTGTTTTAATTCTCTGGAGAAGAAATGTTTGTCATCAAATATCAGGGATTTATCTTGAAAGCACCATTTATGATTTGTCCTGGACGCTTGGACACTCAGGCATGCGTTTCATAGTTTAGACATCTGTCACTCTGCAGGGATAACTGATGTTCATAAAGAGAATCCTGCAAAATTTGCTGACGTCCTGCGGAGCCTTGGAAGATAACTTATTATATTTCTGTGTCTTGAAACATCTTGAGATACGCCTGACAACTTTAGTTTTCAGAACTCCCATGTCTCCAAATCAGTTTAGTCTCTGCCCGTTTTTGAGTGACGGCGTGATGTGACTCAAAAGTGTGTGGAGTGATGGTGTTCACAGTGGTTTCAGACAGGCTTGCCAATTCCCTTTTCAAAAAGATCCTGAGATTTCCAAACAGGCATGTCTATGCTTTCCAGGGATGAGTTTAGAGGAAGATGTGGCACACCAGGTTTATTAGGGCACATGTTTGCAGTTGGGCGACCAGATGGAGCCTTAGCCACTGTCTCCTCACCTCGCTAGCTCCTTCCTACATGACTTTAGGATCTAGGAGAAGCCGAGCGAGGTGGGAAGGCATGGCTCTCTGTGCAGGGGTGAGCGCGAGGGAGGAGAGGGGCGGTGTTCACAGGATGTCCCAGTAAGAGCAGCTCTGGCCACCCACCCACGTTTAGCCTCAGCACCTCACTTTCTCCCCCGCAGTCTTAAGGGGACTTGGAGTCTTCCCTGTCCACTCCTCTGACTGCGCTCACAGAGGGGCCGCTGGCAGTGGCCTGGGTGCCGCCTTCCGGGCCTCTGTGTCTCTGAGTTGTGGAGAGGCTCTGCTGTAGACTGAGGTTGTTTAGACGCTGTTCTTGGGGGTTTTGGTCTTTTCCCTGATATCATATTTCTTTTTGTCCCCCTGGGCCATTTTGCAGCAAGACACTAAGGGTGACTACCAGAAAGCACTGCTGTACCTGTGCGGGGGAGACGACTGAAGCCCGGCCCGGCACCAGCGTCCAGGATTGCGCTCCCTGTGCTTCCAGCTAACAGGCCTAGAAAACCAGCTTGCGCCTAACAGCCCCGTGGCTGTCCCTGTGCGGATGAAGTCAGCATTGCCCCAGCCTCCTCCTAGCTCCCGAGCACCGCCTGGCTTTCCTGTCTAGTCTCTCCTTTAAGCCAAAGAAATGAACATTCCAAGGAGTGGGAAGTGAAGTCTCAGATGTGAAACACTCTGCCTTTTGTGTCCTGTGTCCTAAACAGATGAATAAACTGAATTTTTACTTTAGAAATGAGTCCTTTGTTTATTTTTATTTTTATTAAATGATAGCTGTATACATTAATGCAAACATGGGGTACAGTGTAGCGTTTTCACATACAATTTGAAATATTTTCATCAAACTGGTTAACATAGACTTTGTGTCATTTACTTAGTTATTGTGTTAAAACATTCGTACATGAGTCCTTTGTTGGCCTTGCTTTCAGTTTAATTGCTTGAAAATTAAATGTGTTTAAGGATGGTATGGTTCAGCTGTAAGTCTATCCCTAGAAGAAGAAAGCTCTAGAATCGAGCTAACCGCGATAGCCACTATCCAGATTGGCTATTTAAATTTAAATTAATTGAAATGAAATAAAATTAAACTTCCATTCCTGAGTCACTGTCCACGTTTCAAATGCTCAGTGTCCACATATGGTTAGCAGTTGGTGTTTTGGACATGCAGGTAGAGACTGTTTCCAGCATCACAGAATGTCCTGTGGGCAGCACTCTGTGCCCCAGGGATGAGCGATCCCACCCCAGGATGACCCTTCACCTGCTCATCTTTCTATAGGTAAAACGAGCACCAATGGTGGCCACAGGCCAGGGAGAGGGGTGGGAGAAGGTGGAGGATTCTGTTCAGCAAATATTACAACTGTGTAAATCTCACTAGACTTACCGAAATAAATGACCTGCCCCAACCTCAAGGACTCACCCTTCCACAGTCCGGCTACTACGGCGTTCTGGTAAAGGAAATCTAACAACTGTGAACTGAGGGCTCCGAGAAGAAAGGGGTTTCGTTTGACTGGGAGGATTGAGAAAGGAGACACAGAGGACGGACACTTGTGAGCTGTGCTCTAAAGTCTCAGGTGGGCCTCACAGCTGGGGGCCAGCTCCCTGTGCAGGTTCTTAGGGTTCTGATAACAGACAATAGGTGGTTCATGCAACTGGTACAAAGGTCACAAAGTCCGCAGACTGTACAGAGAGAATAATCTGCGTGTGGACAGACTCTGTGTAATAAACATGTATCTGTATAGGCAGCGCCTTTTTTAAAAAGCAGGTTATACCAAAATAGGGGATACAGGTTATGAATGAGATAGCTTTGCTTGTAAGTTGAATTCTTTTTTTTTGAGACAGAGCCTCAAGCTGTTCCCCTGGGTAGAGTGCATGGTATCACAGCTCACAGCAACCTCCAACTCCTGGGCTCAAGTGAGTCTCCTGCCTCCACCTCCCAAGTAGCTGGGACCACAGGTGCCCGCCACAATGCCCTGCTATTTTTTGGTTGCAGCCATCATTGTTGTTTTGGTGGGCCCGGGCTGAATTCGAACCCGCCACCTTAGGTGTATGTGGCTGGCACCTTAGCCGCTTGAGCCACAGGTGCTGAGCCGTAAATGGAATTCTTAAGTTGGACCAGGTACATTTACTTAATACCTGTAATAGCCTCTATTCATAAGTGCTAGTTGTAGGCCAGTTAGGGGACTTAAGTGTAATTGCCACCTGGATGTTTATAACTGGGGCTGCCTGTATTTATGTACCCATGTTAGGAAGCGTGAGGGCGTTGGCCAGGCGGCCAGCCCGGGATACTGCGGATTCCTTTTTACCCAAGTACTTTTCCCAGGCATGGTGTAGGGCTGGGGGTGAGGGGAAGTCGATGTCTCTCCCAAACCTTTCTACTATATCTCCTCCTCGTCCTATGCCTGGCTGATGTAGGACAATCTCAGTAGTCTGCAGGGACTCGGTGGGCAATGCAAATAAATGTGTGAAGTGGGCAGGCAGAAAAGAAGTGAGGAGTCCAGAGGAACAGGGGGCACCAGCTTTGCTTCAGGTGCTCATATTCAGTGAAAACAGCAGCACCAGCATGGGGTTGGCCAAACAAAATACGTCTGTGAGCTGACAGGGTGGTTTTGGCCCTTGGGCAAAAATTGAGATTCAGATGGAGCACAGGTCTTGAGGCACCAGTGGTCCCTGAACTATCTGTAAGTTCACTGAGATTTTTTTTAAAAAGCAGGTTATACCAAAATAGGAGATTTTTAATCACATGTGTATTGCTATGCATATTAGAATTGATCTCCCTAAGTGCCCACATAAACTTTTCTGTGTGCTTGGAGCAGAGTTCAAGGAACTGCATGAGAGCCAGAACCTGGCTGTTTAAGGCAAAATTATCATGTTGAACCTGAGAGTTGGGCAGAGGCTGTCGGGAGCAATGTTTGAGATGGGGAAAAATTGAGACTTTATTTCCTTTCCCCCCTAACTACGTTTCAGCCTGCAAAGGGAACAGCCTTGGTAGGAGGCAGGGCCGTGCTGAGAGGATGGGGCGCCTCTGCTCCCGCCGTGCCCAGGACAGCCTGGCCACCCATCTGGCCAATCTAGACCCTCCAGCAGGTGTGAGGGAAAATCCAAAAGGCAGGCTGGCACAGGGAAGGATCCCGGAGAGCTGTTGCAAACACTGCCTGCTGTCTCTCGTCCGGGTGTGTGGAGCACTGGTTGTCTGGTGTTTTCCAAAACTGACAGCAAGGGCACTTGAAATTTGGTCCCGTTTTCTTCTGGATTTCAGCCTGTCCTCAGTCAAGCTGTCCAAACCATTTCTTGAAGTAAAGAGAACCATCTGGAGATTTGAATATTTTCTCCAACCATTTTACTCTGCAAAGAGAAGGAAAAGGGCACCAGGCAGGCTTTTACATTTTGGGAGTTGATAACAAGACCTTCTATTTTATTCCTTAAGGCATCAAAAGGCAGCGGGTATAATGTAGCCATGAAGCACAACACACGGTGATCAAGAAGATCATTTGCCCTCCCCTGACCTTGGGGGGCTGTCACATTGCACAGCGCCCGAGAACACGCTGCACAGTGTAGTCTAGGTGAAGGGTCTCTCCCCTGGAGTTGTGCAGTGTGCAACCTGAGCAGCCATACACGATGCCCCTACAGGCATGTGTGAGACGGCCTAAGAGACATTTTGCTAGGGAATTGGCTTCCAGATTAAAAATTTGGAAGATAAGTCATACTTGAAAATAAACGAGTGACCTCCTAAAGGTCTTGACTTTTCCATGGACTCATGATCTTTGAACCAGCTTTACCAGGCTATGCACAGACAATTATGTACATGAACCTTCCCCAGGATGCGAAGTTCCCATGGTGCAAATTATTAATAAAGATAGCGATAGCAGGGAAAATCAGGCACGTGAAATGGCTGCATTTAGCAAGAAGAACGATTCAAGGATAGGAATCTTTTAAATCAATTTTTAGTCTTTAAATGACTCCAGTCTCTAGACCTCTCCCTGTGTTTTGACAAATGGCTTTGGCTTCTTACATCAGTTTATCTGACCTCCTTTCCCCATCAACCACCAAAATGAAAACTCTGCTCTGTGAGAGAGAGATGGAGAGAGAGGGAGCGATTTTAAACATCCCTTAGCAATGAGGCAGAACACGCTAAAGCCATCAAGTTCTAGTTGTTCATTCTATTTATTGAAAAAAGCTTGTAGCCTGATTTCTTTTATGCGGGTACATTTGAGCAAGCCAAGTTTATAGAGATGACTTATCTCATTACATTAGAAGAGTGATTTGCTATCTCAGCATCTATAAGCAATTTTAACAGACATTTCTGGATGAAGAAAAGCTTTTGTAAATATATGCGAAAGACACGATTTCATCAAGCATTAAATTGGAGGTGCCCTGGAAAAATATTACATTTGTGCATTCAATTAGCTTGATTGTGGCTGAATTTTGTCCACTGAAGGCAGCATTTCTGCAGAAAAACGGAGGCATTCCCTACGTCAGCAGGTTTCCTGAAACAGAAAAGCACACTTTCCCCCTTTGCCAGCCGTCTTCAGCGTTTGTGAGGTTCCCAGCTATGCGTCCTGAATCAGGCGTCTCCATCTTGTTCTCCACAGTGAAGCATAAGAAGAGTGCAGACCAGAAGCCACCTTTTAGTTATGGGCCCTCATAGAAATCCAGACCCAACAAGTCCAGCTTTATGTTTTCAATTTTAATTTAATTTTTTATTTCAGATAGGAAACTTGAATGTGACTTGAGACAGAGTCTCACTCTGTCACCCTAGGTAGAGTGCTGTGGCATCACAGCTCACAGCAACCTCCAACTCCTGGGCTCAAGTGATTCTCTTGTCTCAGTCTCCCAAGTAGCTGGGACTACAGGCAGCCACCATAACGCCTGGCTATTTTTCTGTTGCAGTTGTCATTGTTGCTTAGTAGCCTGGGCTGGGTTTGAACCCGCCAACCTCTGTGTATGTGGCTGACGTCATAACCACTGTGCTATGGGCACTGAGCCAGGAAGATGTTTACTCCCCCCTTTTTTTTTTTTTCAGATGGGCCAGAGTGCAATGGCATAACTATAGCTCACTGCAGCCTTGAACTCTTGGGTTTAAGCAATTCTCCAATCTCAGTCTTCCTAGTAGCTGACACTACAGGCATGTGCCAGTATACCCAGCTAATTTTGATAACTTTCTTATACAGTTGGCAGGGGAGGGCTCTTACTATCTCGTTCAGGCTGTGTTTTTTTTTTTTTGGAGACAGAGTCTCACTCGGTCACCCTGGGGAAAGTGCTATGTGCTGTGGTATCTTAGCTCACAGCAACCTGAAACCCTTGGGCTGAGCAATCTTCTTGCCTTGCAGCCTCACAGTAGCTGAGATTACAGGCACCCAACACAGGGCTTGCTAGTTTTTCTATTTTTAGTAGAGATGGGGTCTTGCTCTTGCTCAGGCTGGTCTCAAACTTGTGACCTCTAGTAATCCACCTACCTTGGGCTCCAGGGTGCTAGGATTACAGGTGTGAGCCCCCGCACCCAGCCGAGGAAGATGTTTAAAAGTCTCGAGTGATGCAGGTGATACTGGGCCTCAGTCATCGGCTTCCTCACGCATCAGTTTATTCATTTATTCAACAGACATACCCACGATGTGCTGGTCACTGAACTAAGCCCTGGGGATATGGTGATAGCAGAGAATAAGGAAAAGGCAACACTGACCATGTAGAATGAGAATAAGGGTTGTAACTGAGGAAACCACAGGTGCTTGGGGATCCAGAGTAGCCGATCCTCATTTAAGTTGAGGGAGAAAATCCCTAAAGCAGGATTTTTTCGGGCGGGGGTGGGGAGTAGTGGTGGTATTTTTTTCTTAAGAGAAGAATCATGCAGAAAGTTGAGAACTGCAGAAAAGTATAAAGAAAAAATGCTGAAATCACCTGGAACCTCGACTGGAATGAATCACGGGTAACATATTTGGCAGGATGACCTCCTTGAGAATTAAGTCTTGTTTCCTTGACAGTAAGCTCATTAGGGAAAAACAGGAGGCAGTTTACCCTCTCTCTTCTCGAGAGGATGGGCTGGACTTTGCGCCGTGAAAGTCAGGCCTCCTTGCCCCATGGAAGAGTTAAGGTGGGTTTTGATCTTTCTTTCTTTCCTTCCTTCCCTCCCTCCCTTCCTTTTTTCTTTCTTTCTCTCCTTCCTTCCTTCCTTCTTTATTCTTCGTCTTCTTTTTTTTTAGACAGTCTCACTCCGTCATCCTAGGTAGAATGCCATGGTGTCACAGCTCACGGCAACCTCAGATTCTTGGGCTCAAGCAATGCTCTTATTCCAGCCTCTCAAGTAGCTGGGACTACAGGGCTAGTTTTTCTAGTTTTAGTAGAGACAGAGTCTCACTTTGCTGGTCTCAATCTCTTGAGCTCAGGCCATCCACCTGCCTGGACCTCTCAGAGAGTTAGGATTATAGGCATGAGCCACCACAGGCCAGCTTTTGATTTTTCAATGTCTTGTTCAAAAGGATGTAGAGCCTGGATTGTCTCAGAGGGGGTGAAAGGGAGAAGCAATTAGCCTACCTGGGGACGGCTGGAGTCCCGGTGCCTGAGAGGGGAGGCACCCAGTCCCCACGCAGTGCCTGGTGTGTCCCAACCTCTGATAGGGCATCCAGGGGATGGCAGGGGGTCAACAGTTGACCACAACAGTGTCAGGTACCTCTGGGAAGTTGTGGTGACCAGCATGGGCATGGGGCATGTGGTCTGCCCTGTCTTCCAAACTCAGTCTGATTCATTCCCACCTCTTCCTTGCCACCAGGACAGCCTGCACACCCCGATGGAGAGCTGAGCTGGAAGGGAGTCTTACTAAGTGTGCCCTCCGACTATGTCTTTTTTTTTTTTTAAAAGAGATAGATTCTCACTTTATCACTCTCAGTAGAGTGCTGTAACATCATAGCTCACAGCAACCTCAAACTCTGGGGCTCAAGTGATTCTCTTGCCTCAGCTTCCCGAGTAGCTGGGACTACAGGCACCCGCCACAACACCCAGCTATTTTTTGAGCTGGGGTCCTGCTCTTGCTCAGGCTGGTCTCGAACTTGTGAGCTCAAGCAATCCACCAGAATGCTAAGATTACAGGCGTGAGCCACGGTGCCTGCCTTTGTCTTCTTTTTGACATCTTGTGAGCTACAATATCTATCCTTAATAAATCATAGTAAATATTTATTACACACAGCTCAGGGCCCCATAATTTCTATCTCACTTTGTGCTTTTGAGGAGCCCAAGTTAACAAAATTTTATTTATCAGCAGAGAAAACAGGTTCCCATTAGAGTTGTAAAACGAGGAAAGGACAATGGAGTTTGCACTCGGGATGTTGGATTCCAAGGTGCTGGGAAAACAAAGAAACCAGAGAAAGTGGTTTCGGAGCACAGATGAGACGGCGGAAGAGGCAGAATCAACTTTGCAGCTTTCCAGTGGGAGAGGTGCCAGTGCTGTTTTAAATGTTTCCATGTAGCTAACACTCAGCATGTAGAGTCACAGCCACAGGGGACGGTACAGGCTATCAGCCTCCTTCCTGGCTTCTGTCCCCGTTGCCTCTCCCCTTGGCCGTGACCTCTTGATCCGTACGCAGAAGCTCAGGCCTGGCCGGCCTCTGGTTTCTAACCTGTCCTGACCTGAGCAGGGAGCATTTAACTAACCCGCCGGGCCTCCTGCTGCCCTCAGGACTCTGTCAGCCCCTTACCCCTCTGCAAGGGCTGAGCCGTGCCTGGGGCTCACACTTTGTCCCTGCCCCATAACCCTGAGTGCATGGAGGCTGAGATGGCTGTGACTTGCCTTCTGCTCTGGTACAGACCTCACCCCTGGGTGCTCCCAGGCCCTGTCTTTGCATCACCCCCTCCCTGTGCCAGGACCTCTCCCTGCATCGCCTTGTCCTACCCACTCAGTTCCTTCTAGGGTGACAGTCCACATAACAGGGGCAGCAATTCTTAAAGGAGGGGGGCTTGCCTGGCCCCTGGGATATTCCACCACTTGATCTGAGGTCCGCTGCTGTCTCTACCATCATGTCTAACTATTTGCTACGGGTCCCCACTTGCCTAATCTTACTAATAGCCCGCCTGGCACCAATGAGCTTGCACACTGACACGAATTCTTTGGCACAAAAAGTGTGCTACTCAAGGTCAGAGACCACATGACAACCTTTCCCTCCCCCCATCCCTTCACCCTGCTGCCAGGAACTCCACCTGTGACATTAGTTGTTGCATTAAGACTCACCTCCAGGCACAAATACCTTATTAATCGTGTGTTTGGGGGTGATACATCCATCCTGCAGCAATACCTGGTTTTATATCTGTTTACTGTTTCTCCAACAGAGAATATGGCTCTCAAATTATGGGACACGGGATAGGAGTATAGAGTAGGGTATGAGGAAAATGACGTGTACAGCACAGCTGGAAACTAAATATAGTCGAACCTCTGTAAGTTGACCACCCAAGAGACTGTGACAAACTGATCAGCATGTGGAGGTTGTCACCACAAGGAGCTAGGCCTTCTGCACTGATACGTACGTGTGGTGCATGTCCAGTCTAGGGAAGTTAGGTGAAGAGAAGTTGGTCAGTGTAGGGAGATGGTCAACCATAGAGGCTATATATTAAACAGTGAACTGGAAAAGCCACATAAGATGGACCACTAATGTACTTTCCATATATTTTGCAATGGATTTCTGGCTTAGATACTAGAAGTTTGGGGGGGCTTCCCCTCAGAGGTGATTGAAATAAATCAGTCATTTCCCACCCCTACCAAATCAAGTGTGCAACAGTGAAGGTGCTCAGAGGTTAGGCTTTGGAGTAGCAGGTGTCTGGGGCTGTAAGTCCCTGGTGAGAGGGTCATAGGACCGTCAGGAAGATTGTATCTGGGTTGCACCCCCCAACCTCCAACAAAGGCCTGTTTCCCTTGAACCCCACCAGGGGCCTGGACATTCTCTCAAGCTGAATCCCTTACCTGGAGTCTCCCCACTTAGTGTGCCCAAGGGGTCTGCCCCCCTGGGGACAGTAGTGTCTGTCTCCTAGGGTTGCTGTTAGGGATTAGATGAGGTGACACATGTCACGTTCCTGGCATAGTTCTTGGTATAAGGGAAGCACTCACTAAACTGAACAAATAAGTTTAATTCATTAAACAATAGATAACATACAAATAAACATCACACAGCATTATTCGAGAATTGGAAAGATTCTTCCTGCCCTGTGGTGTCTGCCCTGGAAGTGCCCCAGAGGACACTGGGAAACCACTTCAGGGTTCCCACCTGCGTGTTCTCCCACTACGACTGGTTTCCACTTGGGGATTTGACCTCTTTGGTTCTCCCAGCTCCTTCGTCAAGTCATCTCGCATGTGCCTCCTGTCTCCTTCCTCCCTGTCTGTCCATGAATCACAAACCTGCCTCTGTGAGCCATCAGGGACGTGCGGAGTGTTTGGGGGTCGGTGGGGGATGTCCTTGAGTTTCTTACACAGCAACATCATTTATCTTCTTGGCAATGAGGCAGTTTTTTAAAAGTCTTTCCATCGACTTTGGACCATATCAAGTTAATGGAAATGTGTTCTGTGATGGCCCTCCTGTTCCTGAAAATCATTTATTAATAATCTGGTTACCTGACACGGACCAGTTTCTTGATGGACAGGACTTAAGTGTTCATTTCCCGGAACCATGTGACCAGGACTCTGTAATTAAATGGAGGTGGTAGAACCAGTGGGAAGCATCATGCTGACCAGATTCAGGGGAGTCTTGGTCCTCTAAGATTAGAAGACACTGGACAGGGCAGGAATCCCGAGCTCTGTGGTTTCTGTTCCGTGTGGACATGTTCAGTCTGCCTGGTCACTGGTCAGTCTCACTTCTGGGTGGTTTTTCTCACACTTGTTCCTGTGGCCCAGTCCCTGTAAGTCACTTCTGGGAACGTCATGGGATAAAAATCCATTTTACACTTATTATATTAATTAGGGGCAGTTTATGTGCAGGCTTCGTGCCTGAAAAAGTTATGCATAAAATATTTCTAGCAAATGACCTGTAGGGTGAAGGATTTTTCTCCCCTCTCCTTGCACCTCTCTTCCTGCAATCTGGCCAGGAAGTGGAAAGGGCCTTTTACAAGGAGCTCAACATGCAGGTGGGCACTGTTAGTAACATTCAGGAAAGCGATTAGCTAGGAGGAGTCATCTCTGCAGGGTGGAGAGCACTGCTGTCTGTGAGTCCTTCCCATTTTCTCCCAACCTGATCTTGGGGCAGAGATGGAGCAGAAATGCCCCCTCCACCTAAATTGGAGGGAGGGATGGAGGGGATTTGGGGGGAGAAGGGGAGT
This sequence comes from Galagoides demidoff, assembly GCA_963574575.1. Lineage (NCBI taxonomy): Eukaryota > Metazoa > Chordata > Mammalia > Primates > Galagidae > Galagoides > Galagoides demidoff. The sequence continues at coordinate 27,314 of CAUYQV010175404.1, forward strand.
GAGGGAGCAAAAGAAAAGGTGGAGTGAAAAAAGGCACACGGGCCAGGAAGGAGATGCTGGCCTCCGGTCTCTGAAGACCTCACATTATGGGCTGAGCCCAGGGGTCAGGTGGAGCCGATTGAGAGGAAACTCCCAAGGGCTTTCTACTAGTTGGACGACATTGCTCAGACCCGGGGTAAATAACCTTTGGAATATTTCTCTGGAGCTGATAGTCGAGCTTGGTGGATTAGAAGTAAGAATTTATCGTTCTCTCATCCACCACAAACATTCTGAGTTTTTCTATTTAAATCGATTTACCAGCCAGACGTTCATTACGTCCGATCCATACTAGTTGGCTAAGGAAAGCAGCCGTGTTGGGAGCCCACTCTGTGCCAGGCCCTGCCGGATGCCGGACATAGGTTCTGGCCTTTGATTCCTCCAGCTGGCCTGGGAAGGAGGTGTCACGAGCCATCTGACTGGGGAGAGATCTGAGCCTCAGCGAGCTTACGAGAGTTGCCCACAGTCTCTGGGCTATATAGAGGAAGGACCCAAGCGCACTCCACCTACACCTCTGCAAGGGGCTGCAATTTTAATAAAAAGGGAAGAAAAATGTATCCATTGAACTCTGTGTACGTACAAATTGGTGAATATCTATTAATAGTTTTTTTCCTTTTCTACTTCAAAATTAATAGGAGAGTACCAACGATTAGGTTACAGTGTTTGCGTTTGTTAGGTGTGGTTCCTGTTGTCTGTGTCCCACACCCAAGAGGTGTGTGGTAAACCCTTAAATTGTGCCCGTTAGGTGGGAGCACTACAACCCCCTCCCTTGGCCCCCTCCCACTTCCTCCTCCCCCTCCCCCATCTATCAACATTTTTCAAACTAAAACTTTAATTCTAGAATAGTTCTAGATTTACAAAATTATTGTGAAGGAAGTCCAGAGAGTACCAATGCGTCCATTTACCCAGTATCCCTCTCATTACCATTGTATGATATGATTGTCACAATAAGTCAGCACTGACACATTACTATTAACTAAAGCCCAAAGTTGATTTAGATTTCCTTGGTTTTCCCCTCGTGTCCTTTTCCTTTTCCAGGGCCCCATCCAGAATGTCATTCTTCTCAGGGTCCTCCTGGCTGTGACAGTTTCTCAGCATTTCCTCGTTGGTAGCGGCCTTGACATTTTGAAGATTACTGGTCAGGTATTTTGGAGAATTTTTGTTTGGAATTTGTTGGACATTTGCTCGTAATTACGTTGGAGTTACACATATACACGGAGGGGCTTGCTCTGTCTCCCAGGCTAGAGAGAGAGCAGGTTGATCACAGCTCTCTGCAGCCTGGAACTCCTGGGCTCAAGTGATCCCCCTGCCTCTGCCTCCCAAGTAGCTGGGAGCTACTGTCCCCAGCCTCATCTATGTCTTCTAATGGCTTATTTGTTTATTTATTTTTGAGACAGAGCCTCAAGCTGTCCCCCTGGGTAGAGTGCTGTGGTGTCACAGCTCACAGCAACCTCCAACTCCTGGGCTCAAGCGAGTCTCCTGCCTCCGCCTCCCAAGTATCTGGGACCACAGGTGCCCACCACTTGGCTGTTTTTTGGTTGCAGCTGTCATTGTCCAGGCGGGCCCGGGCTGGATTTGAACCCACCACCTTAGGTGTATGTGGCTGGCGCCTTAGCCACTTGACCTACAGGCGCCAAGCCGATAGCTTAATTTTTTAACAGGTGGATAATATTTCATCATATAGATATGTCACCATTTGTTTATCCATTCATCTGTAGAGGAACATGTTGGTTTATTCTAGTTTGGGGTACTTTCAAGTGAAGCAGTTATAAATAGTCCTGAGCAAATTTTTGTGGGGACCTGAGTTCAGCTCATTTGGGTAAATACCTAGGAGCACAACCAGTGGGTGATGTGATAAGGTTATGTTTAGTTCTGTAAGAAACTGACTGACTTCCAAAGTGGATGCGCCATCTTGCCGGGCCACCAGCAATGCAGGGGAGTTCCTGTTGTTCTGCACCTTTGCCAGCAGTGGGCGCTGTCAGTTTGGGGGAGGCACAGCTATTCATCACACTTGCGTAGTGCTATCTCTATTACATTCTGTGGAATTTCCTCGTGACAACAGATATTGAGCACCTCTTCATAGATTTATTTGCCATATATCTTCTTTGGTGTCTGTTCTGATCTTTTGTCTCTTTATTCTGTTTTTTTTTTTTTTTTTTTTGAGACGGAGCCTCAAGCTACCCCCCTGGGTAGAGTGCCATGGCATCACAGCTCATAGCAACCTCCAACTCCTGGGGATTCTCCTGCCTCCGCCTCCCAAGTAGCTGGGACCACAGGCGCCCACCACAGTGCCTGGCCATTTTTTGGTTGCAGCCATCATTGTTGTTTGGCAGGCCCAGGCTGGGGATTTGAACCCGCCACCTTAGGTGTACATGGCTGGCACCTTAGCTGATTGAGCCACAGGCGCTGAGCCTGTTGTTTATTTTTTAAGTGTTGAGTTTTAACCATTCTTTCATATTTTGAATACAAGTCTTTAATCAGATATGTGCTCTGCAAATATTTTCTTCCAGCCTGTGGCCTGCCTTTTCATTCTCTATCTTTAGTAGAGCAGAAGATTTTAATTTAATTTAATTTATTATTATTATTATTATTATTTGCAGTTTTTGACTGGGGCTGGGTTTGAACCCGCCACCTCTGGCATATAGGGCCGACGCCCTACCCCTTTGACCCACAGGCTCTGCCCAGAAGATTGTAATTTTAATGAAGCCCAACTTATCAAATTTTTTCCCTTAGGTGTTGTATTTAAAAAACGTATCCCCAAACCCAAGACCATATGGATTTTCTCTTATGTTTTATTTAAGAAGTTTCATGGTTTTGCATTTTACATTCTGGACAACGATCCATGATCCATCGTGGGTTAATCTGTGTGTGAGATAAGAGGTCTTTGTCTCCAATTGTTCCACCACCATTTGTTGAAAAACCAACACTAATTTTTTTATTAGCAAAATATTTGTCTTGTTGATGGGCCTAGAGTGCTGTGGAAACAAACTCAGAGAATTCCAGCCCCAGTCAGTGACGTTCCCAATCAACTCTATTGTTTTTTTTTTTCCACTCATTTTCCTGCTAAATCAGATATGTTGTCTGCTGCTACTAAGAAGAACTGCAAAGCCACTGCTATTTTAGTAGCCTAGGAGAGGCTCTGCTGTGGCAAGGAGGGCACAGAGACAGGTGAGTACCTTCAGGAGAGGAATTTCCAGAGGAGAGGGCCATGGCTAGAGAGCCTCTGTTTTAGCCATAATGATAGAAAACTTTTTTTTTTTTAAGAGACAAAGTCTCACTTTGTCACCCTTGGTAGAGTGCTGTAGCATCACAGCTCACAGCAACCTCCAGCACTTGGGCTTAGGTGATTCTCGCTCAGCCTTCCAAGTAACTGGGACTACAGGCGCCCGCCACAATGCCTGGCTATTTTCTTGTTGCAGTTTGGCTGGGGCTGGGTTTGAACCCACCACCCTCGGTATATGGGGCTGGTGCCCTGCTCACTGAGCCACAGGTGCTGCCCGATAGAAAGCTTTTTTATCATTATCTTTTAATCTATCCATCTATAACTATTTATCCATGTTTATTTATTTGTTTAGACATGGTGTCTCACTGTCTTGGCCAGGTTGGTCTTGAACTGCCAGCCTCAAGTGATCCATGATACCCAGCTCCGATAGAAAATGGAACCTAATTCACATACTTTGAGACTGCATTCACCGTTGAGGGAAACATAGAAAGTTGGAACACACACACCCACCCCCCTTTCTCCCAAGGCCTGGCTTTCCCTAAGAACACCATCTGCCCCCTCACCAGAGCTGCAGGGAAGCCAGGCAGGAGGGCAGGAGTCCTCCATTCTCAGCACCTGGTCCTCAGGGAGAGGGGCAGATTTTGGGGCGGGCAAAAAGGGGAGATTAAGAGTACTAGAGTATCTCATGGAACTCCAGGGAAGTCTGAAACTCTGGCTTCAGAGTTCACTGGAATCAGGAGTAAAAAACCTTCAGGATTCTCTTCCAGTTGGCTTCATTCCCCCCTCTGAGAACCAACTTCTCCTACCTGGTAGGGGATATTACATCCCTTGGTTGCTGTCCCAGGAGCCCCTTTCTTGTTGGGGGGGGGGCGAAGATTTTTATAACTGTGACACATGTTACATTAAACCTGATGATATATGCGATCATATACATAGTTCACAGTTTTTATTCTGAGACTGTATAAAAATCACCTTTTAAAGAGTAAGATGAATTAAAAATAAAGAATAGCTCCATCTTGTGGGGACATTTACTACTACCACAGCCAGAGCAGATCTTGCCCAAGGTTCGTTCACCAATCTCCCAACAACCATCCTGTGTATGTAACATGCCAGCTGAAGGCTTTAGGACAACCGATCAAGTACCTTTCTTTAGTTTCTTTAACCTACATTGAATAATTTTATGGGCATTTATTTCCATAAAGGACTATAAGGTACTTCCTAATATCCTATAAAGTCGGTCATTAAGGGGTACTGAAACTGGCATTTATAATAAAACAGCACATTATCAGATTCTTTACATATTCTAATTCCATTTTATCTAAAATTTAATCTGAAAGCCCATCGTACATAGACTTACTTGGAATGGGAATTCCAGACTCTTCCAGAGAGGATGCTTTGTATTCAGTGTTGTATTGAGTTTGGTTGTGGTTTTCAGATACTGCCAGTCACATCTTAAATAATGTGGTTCTCATTTATTTATCATTCTGAGGAAAGAATCCGGGCAGACAAATCAGTAGTAGCACAGACACCTTAGTAGCAGTGCAGGGGCGACGGAGCCAGATGCAGGCCAGTGTGGGGAACTGGAGACTAAAAAGCTCCTTAGCATGGAGCCAAGGACAGTAGGCCATGCTAGCTACAGCTGGGACACTCTCCTCTCATCCCAGGTCGGCTGCTTTCTATCATGAGACCTGAGGCAGGTTCTACTAGACTTGGGTTTTTAAAAAAAAAATCTGAAAAATAACATCTTTGAAATCTGTAATCTCCAGGGTCCCTTCAAGACCTGTGATCTGAGATGTTCAGTCATCCTCAACCCAGGTTTCTGGTCAAGGGCAGGAATTTTCACAGAGATCCTTATTTTTAGTGACCCTTCTAAGTAGATTATTTTGAACCATAAAAATGGTTTCAAATTTTACATAGTTAACACATTATGGGATTATGGAAATGCTTGAATATAACAACTCTCTTTGATAGGGTTTCCCTCACTTTAAATTCCCACAACCCTGTTGGAAGGACTATCAGAGGAAAGGCAGACTTGGTTCTATGCAAGCACTAACGCAGCTGGGACCTTGACCCACTAGGGATACTTGACAGTATTTTAGGAAGTCGTAGGCGGTGATGGGTGACATTATCCACCAGCCTGTAACTGTTGCATCAACCTCATGCTGTTGGCCTCTGACGGTGGTGCTGATGCTCAGAGGAGAAACCATCTTTCCCACGGCCAGCTCAAGCACATTTGGGGATGAGTGTCATTTCGTGAGGAAGACCATCTCTGTTCCCAAATCACTAAGGAACATTGCTTTTCATTCGTGTGTAATTTTTATGTATTTGAATTGTTCTCATACATTTAAAACTCTCATACATTCTGCTTGCTTGAATGAGTGCATTTTAAAGTGTTCCTGGAGAAGGAGAGATGATCCAAAATCCAATAAAATACTAGAAATTTCGACTAAACTGCATTTTGTCCTGGTCAAAACTGAGCCACCATGGGTCTATCAAATGCACCCTCAAAAAGAAATGAAAGAGTTGTCTTGATGACATTTGACCACAAGAGGGCGCTCCAACAAAACACCTCGCAGCTCAAAACTAGACATGTCCTTTCTCAAACATTTACATGCTGCAATTTCTGATAGGTCTTAGGATATAAAGCTTAACATCTGTCACAGATATTGTTTCCAACTTTATGAAAAGAGTTTTTTTTAAAGAAGGTTAGGAGTCTCGGCAGTGAGTCCTATGCACAAGTTAAAATACTTTAACTCCATCAATTATTTCCAAAACAGGGGCAAGGACTTAAAAAAAAAAAAACCTTTCCTTACTTTAATAACAGAACAAAACAACACAAAACAAACTCAAAAAACTTTGACTATTTCCACTTCCAAATTAGAGCATTATAAATTATCTTCCTAAAAATTCTAAGTTTAGAAATGTGTTATGATAAGAAGCTTATTCTCCAATCTAGACAGCGTCATCAGAGAAGATGCTGTTGTTACCTCTTTTAGGATACAGATAAGATACTTGGAAAAGAAAGTGGGCTAGAAGCTATGTGAAGGTCTCCAAAGTAAATTAAAGCCCAGATTGCATTTCCCTCGTAGGCAGATAAAACTTGAGTGCATAATTGCCAACAATGAATACCCTTTACATTTAAACAATCTTTACTGATAATAAAATTATAAGAATAATTTATGTGCATCCGTGCTATTATTAACATGGCTTTGCTGAAAGGAGATTCAGCTGGTTATTCACGGATATTAAGAAGGTCTCCCCTCCCACCTTCTCAGATGACATGTTTATACCCAGGCAGCACTTCTAAATTTTTAATAGAGAGGAAGAGATTCCATTTAATTAGGTAGAGTGACTTGTTTATGTGCAGGTTATACATTTACGAGTTCTAATGAAGAATGGAAAATACCCATTGAGCGGCCTTTGAAGTTTCGCTTGTTGAAGGATAATTGTAAACCCAGCTCAATGAAACAGCATCTCAGTCAATCAAGTGATTTGAGGATAGAGTGTAGCGAGTTAAATCCAGGTTAAATAATTGCACAAATTGCATGTCCATCACTGTTCAAAGGATTTTTTTTTCCCTCCCAAATCAAAGCTTTTCCATCTTACTTTTGATTAGAATATCGAAACTGGGTTATAGAAAAGAATGTTAAGATGGAACAAGATTGTCTTTTCTTTCTTAAAAATAGATCCCTACCATTTATTTAAAAATCTCTCTCTTTTCTTTCTCTCTTTTACTTCATAGCGTTTTTACGCCTGTCTATTTTATTTGTCAATTAGGCAACACAAACATGTTACTGTCACCAGAGCATTTTTCCACATTCATAAATCTTTTCTGAAAATGAGAAATTAATTTTATTCTTAAACTCTGACCTAAGGTAAAAATTCCAAATATTTGCATGCCTTGGGTGTACTGCAAAAAGGCCACCTAAACTAATGAGGTTTCTTGAATCGGTGGACAGAAATGAATTACAAAGCTTAAGAAGTTGAAGAGATTTCCTGTGATTTTTAAAGCAATATTAATGATTGTATGGAATGAGAAATCGAGCTTTGTGTTATTACTGTAGGATTAGCTTTTCATTCCTGAAAGCTGGTCTATTTATGGGTATATAGGATGGAATTAAAGTCTGAAAAGGTTAATTTAAAAAAAAAATGTTCCGTAGGAGGGTCTATTTCCTATCACCTTTTATAAGTTTCTCTTTGAATTGTAGTTGCAATCTGCATTTGGAGCGAGTCCAGGAAGCTTGAATAATAATGTAATCCCCGGTGGAGCAGCTCTTACGAGAGGGGGTAGGATAAATGAAATGCTCCATACAGATTCCTGACAATATATTCATCTTGATATTATCACAGCTGATGGATTGTACAGAGCAAGGCTGCTCCGAGGGCCTCCCTTTGCCATCTTTAGCGTCGCTATAATTTCAGTGGGAAAAACAAAGCCCCAGCATCCAGAAGAAATAAAGCCATCTCTAATTGAAAAGTAGTGACTTAAAAATATTTGTTGAATGAGAAATATTTGTTCTGGCGCAGGGAGAATGGAGAGTAGAGGAAACCACCGCCTTTGCGAAGCTCGCCGGCCACGTTCCGGGCTCTTGGCCATTTCAGCAGTTGTGCGTCCATTATTCTCCTGTTGTGCTTGTCTAATTTATTTTCATAAGAAAATTCTGCTCCTCTTGTCTGGAGCATTAGGTAGCTGAAATCTTGGATGATGCCGTTTTAAGATCAAACAAGACCTAGGAAGTGGGGATTTGTTTTCTTATTGATCTTGTTGTCGGGCCCCACTGATGAGCTTCCAAGGGATAGGAGCAATTAGGGCAGCTCTTCCGAGAAGTCCACTGTGGCCGGGGCTCCACCTCGGAGAACAAGAGATTGCAAACAACTCAGAATGAGGGCTTGCCGCACGGCAGTGGGTTCCAGGGAGTGCCCAGCAGAATCAACAGTAAATGTGGAAGATGCTAGCTGATTTATTTAATTTATTTTTATCTTAGGTGCTGGCAGGTTGGCCAACATCTTTGATTAGAGTGGATCAGCAGACCTAGTTCTGGCCTCACTTAAGAAACAAAGTCTTTGAACTCTGGGGGGCCCCCTGGAGAGAGAGGCAGGGCGTCATCCTTCTAAGGAAAGCAAAGGAGTATCGTACTTTTTAAAAAAGTTGACTTAGGAGTCAAAACATGCGAGGTTATTTAAGGAAGGCTAATGTGGGAAAGAGCATTTTGTGAACAAATTAAGCTCTCTTCCAGTCAAAGGAGAGATGGAGAAGAAAAATGTTTGAAGGTGGGGGAGGAGTGAATTGTTACTAGAAGTAAATCATTCTGGGCAGCCCAGTCTTTCAAAAATAGGGAATTGAATTAAACAACCATTCATGGTCTTATTTGATAACTTAATGGAACTGGGGAGCATTACAATTAGTCTCCTATTAGGGGAGATATGGCATGTTTTCACGTTCTTACAGAACTAGAAGGGCAGCATTTCTACAGGAAAATAAGTCTGTGGCTATCCATGCCTTACACAGCCGCTGTCGTCAGCTGAGGCATTAGGGATGATGTTCTGCTCCCGCCCACCTCTCAAGAGTTGCAGAAAAACCAGAGGGAGAACGGAACAGAAGGGAGGAACCATTACAAGTGAAATAGTGTCCAGGGCACTGAAACTCCCTGAGCCGGGAACTGACTTCGGGAGGCTCTTTGGCAAGGTATTTACAGACACAGTATTTCTGTCAATCTCCTCCCTAATTCCACTCTTTGTTCCTTTAATGGGTAAATTAGCCTTAGGTTCTTGTTAAATCAATTCCTTTTGGGAAGAGAAAATGGACATTGTTATAACCAGGCACTAGCAGGCGAGATGGGGTTGGAGCACAGCGCCCCCTCGCGGGGGGCTTATTCCCTGCCAGGTGCTTCCACCACCTCCTGGCCTAGCGCGGCAGCTCCTTGGTTGGTCTCACAATTTGTTTCCTCGTAGTGTAGCCCTGTGAGATGAAAGGAAGAGGTAGTCGAAAGATTGTGCCAGTGAAAAGCAGTTTAGGATGTATTTAGTTACATTTGGACAAGGGAAGACTGCTTTTCTACTCCAAGCTTTTCATTTCACAGATGGGTAAACAGAGGCCTTCTGCACTCCAAAGAATTGCTCAAGATAATCAGACAAGGGAGTGGCGGAATAATTTAACCATCGCAGAGTACTTCTGAGGGGTGAGGGTGGGAAACGCAGGCATCTTTGGCTGATTGAGAGGCACTCAAGATAAGAGGATTGCAGGCCGTTCTCTTGGACCACAGCATTGGGGTCCTCCAGATCTTGTTGGAAATGCAGCATGTCTGACTCTAATGAGTCTCAATGGGCAATTTAACAGTATCGTCAGGTGATTTCTGTGCATGGTAGAGTCTGAGAAGCACTGATGTGTCAAACCCAAACTAGAATCATGGCCCAGCTCAACACTGCCCAATTTTAGTAAGTATCATAACTATTTCTAAAAACGATGCTCCCATTAATAATATTTTTAGCTAAAGTGATTACATTAAAATTTATAAATACTAAATGCAAAAAGTGAAAAAGAGTGCTACTACACAGAGTAGGTGGAGATGTGGGGAAATGGTGGTATTTAATGGTACAATCTTTCTGGAGGGCAATTCGGTAATAGGTATCAAAGTCTTAAAAAATGTGCATTCCTTTGGATCCAAATAATTCTACCTCTAAGAAGTTATTCTGAAGAAATAATCAGACTAGGTTGAAAATATGCGTGAATAAGAATGTCTTAATGTTTATGATAACCAAAAAATTGGAAGATGTCTAAATATTCAAAAGTACAGGGTAGTTAAGGAGATTATGATACCTATCGTGAAATACTACAGAACCATTTAAAATGATAAATTAGAAGAACATTTACTATTCTCAAAATATGTTTTTATATATTTGTTGATGAGTGAAAAACTCAGGTTACTATATCATGTATAAAAAGATCTTATATTGTGTATAAAAAGTCTATGTTTAAAAACCTAGAAGGCCTTGCAGCTAAATGTTAACAGTAGTTATTTTGGGAGGTAAGAGTATAGGTGATATTTTTCTTTTTGCTTATCTTCATTTTATGGTTCTTTTATAATAGATGTAGGAGATAGTAAAGCTAAGCCAATGAGGTATAATTATTTTGTGGAAGAGTATGCATTTCTTTACGTTCTGTATATTTTACTTTCTAGGTCAAATTTCTAAAAAGGAAAACTTTTAAGCATTTTGGGTATAACTCTGTCACTGTACCAACTACATTATATTATAATTAGCTGTTAAGTATCTGCCTCCTCCAAGACTGGGGAACACCTTATAGACCAGGCCTGAGTCTTTTTTTTTTTTTAGCAGTTTTTGGCCGGGGCTGGGTTTGAACCCGCCACCTTTGGCATATGGGGCTGGCGCCTTACTCCTTTAAGCCACAGCGCCACCCAGGCCTGAGTCTTACGTATTTTTATATCTCAGGCTTAGCATGGAGTTTGGCACACAGCACACACTTCATACATGTTGTATGGAGTGGATGAATGAGTTTTGGACGATGGTCTAACTATATTTTTCTTCATGAGCAGTGAGTACGCATGCTGTGCTTGATCAAGTAACTATAGAGGGCAAAGTTCTACTTCAATGATTGGTTTAGCTATAATCTCTACTCTGGTAATAAATTACTTCGTGAGGTGTGGGCCAGGGCAGAATGAGCCAGGAGATGAGGGCAGGGAGGCCTCTAAAGGCACCGAGGAGGAAGTTGGTGTCCCAGGAGTTGCCATCTGTTCCTGTGGGGCTGACTGCTCCCCTGGTGACGGGGAGAGAATGGTTCTGCCCAGGCAGAAGCAAAGGGCAGTGAAAACTGGATTTCTGGGAACCAGTTTGTTGGGTTTTTTGTAGTGATAATTTTGGATTTTATCTCATGAAGAGGGTGGGCTAACTAGGTCTCCCTCAGGTTCAGTGCATGCTAAGAGGTGTTGGTATGTGCTTCCCCTCAGTCCTCACTGCTTCCTTCTGGTTCCCGTTTCACAGAGCAGGAGACAGAACCTGAGAAAGCTTAAGCTCTGTGCCCATGATCAGACATGAGGCCGGCCCTGAGCCCTGCCCTGGCCCTCCTGCTGTGCTCTGCAGGAGTTGGGGGCATGATCTCTGGCTTCCCTGGGGCTCCAGCCTCTGTGGTGAGACTCTGTCAGCCTGCTCCTGGGCCTTTCTGAATTTCCCTCGTCCTCCTTTTAAAACAGATTCTACTTAAAAGTGGATATCCACATTCAGTGACCACACATTTTCTTCCTTGCTCTTGGCTCTAAGTTAAGCCACCAGAAAGCGTATGTTATAGCTTAAAAAAATGCTAAGAGGATAAAAACCATTTTTAATAAAATATGTTATCTAGAAATAGTCATAAGGTTTAAGAAAGAAGATTGTGTACTGTACTTAGAGGTAAACCTTGGCTTTAATTTGGCAGTTATTCATAAAGTTCTGAAAAAAATTCACGGAAGACTCCTCGCATGTATCTGATCATCATATGCTGATGTGGGGGGATACTCCAGTTTCTGTATTTGGAAATGTTAACTGTGTACAAAAATAAATTTTGATCTACAAATCTGGAGAGCACATTTCTGATGGCAAGCGATGTGATCACGAATGTGTTTGTTGATCTTTTTGGCTGCATTCCATTTGGAATTTGCATAATAAAATGAAAAGGTCTTGAAAAAGTTTGGAGAAAAGATCGTCATTTGGTCCACATTATATATCCAAGGGGTTTCAAAATCAAAATGATGTGAAACTACTCGGGGCTCTTCTTGGGTCTTCCTCCTTCTTATATGGCTTATGTCTTAAGTATAATAATTTGCAACTCAGCCCCTGTGGCGCAAGTGGCTAAGGCTCCAGCCACTTGGTGGAGATTATGGGTTTGAATCCAGCCCAGGCCCGCCAAACAACAGTGATGGCTGCAACCAAAAAATAGCCGGGCGTTGTGGTGGGCGCCTGTGGTCCCAAGTACTCGGGAGGCTGAGGCAGGAGACTCGCTTGAGCCCAGGAGTTGGAGGTTGCTGTGAGCTGTGATGCCATAGCACTCTACCCTGGGGGGCAGCTTGAGGCTCTGTCTCAGAAAAAAAAAAATAGTTTTCGATTTACATTTACTTGTGTGATTGTTGGATGTTTACCTCCACCGCTAGCCCATATACATCAGGAGGGCAGGCAAGCCACATCTGTTTCTCCTTTTTTTTTTTTTGAGACAGCCTCAAGCTGTCCCCTTGGGTAGAGTGCTGTGGCATCACAGCTCACAGCAACCTCTGACTCCTAGGCTCAAGCGAGTCTCCTGCCTCAGCCTCCCAAGAAGCTAGGACCACAGGTGCCCACCACAACACCCAGCTTTTTTCTGGTTGCAGCCGTCAGTGTTGTTTGGCGGCCCAGGCTGGATTCGAACCTGCCACCTTAGGTGTATGTGGCTGGCGCCTTAGCCACTTAAGCCACAGGTGCCAAGCCAC
>CAUYQV010175407.1:0-17759 GCA_963574575.1 Galagoides demidoff
CAGCTCACAGCAACCTCCAACTCCTGGGCTCAAGCGAGTCTCCTGCCTCTGCCTCCCAAGTAGCTGGGACCACAGGCGCCCGCCACAACGCCCGGCCATTTTTTGGTTGCAGCCATCATTGTTGTTTGGCAGGCCCGGGCTAGGGATTCGAATCTGCCACCTTAGGTGTACGTGGCTGGCGCCTTAGCCACTTGAGCCACAGGCACCAAGCCAAGACTCTGCTCTTGACAGACTCAGTCAGGTCATCTCGTTCCTCCAAGTCAAAACTGAGGAAGAACAAAGAAAATGGAAACCCAGTTCAGAGGACCCCTTAATGCCAGATGATTCAAGACACCTAAGGATAAAGAAAAGCAACTATTTCAGCAACGAGGAAGAACTTAGTGATTAAAATTTTATTTTTTACGTAAATATAAGTCTTGGAGCACAAAGTTCAGTTGGAGACTAAAGATTACTTTTTTCTTTTTTTTTTTTTTTGAGAGTCTCATTGTGTTGCCCTTGGTAGAGTGCCATAGCATCACAGCTCACAGAAACTTCAAACTCTTGGGCCTAAGTGATTCTCTTGCCTCAGCCTCCGGCCGGAGTAGCTGGAACTAGAGATGCCCGCCACAATGCCCAGCCTTTTTTTTTTTTTTTTTTGCAGTTTTTGGCCAGGCCTGGGTTTGAACCCGCCACCTCCGGCATATGGGGCCAGCACCCTATTCCTTTAAGCCACAGGCACCACCCCCAGCTATGTTTTTGTTGCAGTTGTCATTGTTGTTTAGCTGGCCTGGGCTTCGTTGGAACCTGCCAGCCTTGGTATATGTGGTCAGTGCCCTAACTGCTAAACTATAGGCACCAAGCCAAGGACTAAAGATTACTTTCAAAATTTGAGCATATGGATACTTAATGCCAAATAGTTTTCTACTATAAAATAGTTCATAAGAAATTAAAACATAATTTTTAAGTATCATGTTTCTATCTGGCTTTGGCACACTAGTAAAAATCAAAGTTTGCTAATAACAACCTTGAAAAGAACTAATTTGAATAAAAATAAGGAAACTTAACACTATTATGGTAATGCTATTGTCATCCCAAGAAAAAAGATAGTTATTTAAAAAATTTGAGAAGTCCATTACAAAAAACATCATTTGTGGGCAGTGCCTGTGGCTCAGTGGATAGAGCACTGGCCCCATATACCAGGGTGGTGGGTTCAAACCTGGCACTGGCAAAATTGCAACAAAAAATAGCCAGGCATTGTGGTGGGTGCCTGTGGTCCCAGCTGCTCGGGAGACTGAGGCAGGAGAATCACCTAGGCCCAGGAGTCGGAGGTTGCTGTAAGCTGTGACGCCATAGCACTCTACCAAAGACGATAAAGTGAGACTGTCTCTTAAAAAAAAAAAAAAATCATTTGTGTCTGACTAGTTTACATGAGGACTTTTGAAATAAATTTAATCTTTAAAACGTCAAAAAAATAAAGAAAAGAAAAAGAAAAATTAGTAGACTTGAAGAAATATTCCAAAGGAAGGAGGAAAGGCTCAGCACCTGTAGCTCAAGCGGCTCAGGCGCCAGCCACATACACCAGAGCTGGCGGGTTGGAATCCAGCCCAGGCCTGCCAAACAATAATGACAACTACAACCAAAAAATAGCCGAGTGTTGCTGCTGTAGTCCCAGCTACTTCAAAGGCTGACGCAAGAGAATAACTTAAGCCCAAGAGTTGAAGGTTGCCATGAGCTGTGACGCTTCGGCACTCTACCCAGGGCCACAGATTGAGGCTCCGTCTTAAAAAAAAAAAAAAAAAAAAAAAAAGGAGGGGGCAGCGCCTGTGGCTCAAAGGAGTAGGGCACCAGCCCCATATGCCGGAGGTGGCAGGTTCAAACCCAGCCCTGGCCAAAAACTGCAGAAAAAAAAAAAAAAAGGAGGAGGAAGGCAGGCAGACAGGAAAATTAAAAAAGAAGAGACAAGAGTATTAAGGAGCACTGAACAACTTCAGAAGGCTTAGTATGACTATAGTTTGAGTACGGAGAGAAGGAAGATGGTGGTAAAAAACAAAGTACTTGAAGAATTAGTGGCCACACTCCTGTCCAGCATCCTTTTGATGGTGACATTATCTTTATTGCAGTTTTGAGTGTTTTTGGCTGGGGCTGAGTTTGAACCTACCACCTGCGGTATATGGGGCTGGCACCATCCTCCTTGAGCCACAGACACCACCCAGTGACATCACCTTTAAACCCTGTGTGGCAAACCATGACGTACCACTATGATGCCCAGGGAAGACAGGGCAACCTGAAAGTCCAACCACTTCCTTAACACCATCCAACTTTCAGATAACTGTCCAAATGCCTCAGTGTGGAAGCAGAAATGGGAACTCCGAGCAGCCAGAGCAGATCTGCACATCCCTCCTTGGGAGGATATGGTAATGGACAAGAACACTATGATCTCAAGTCCATCCAAAGACACCTGCAAATCAACCTTGCTCTGGAGAAACCACTGCCTCTTATCTGGGGGAATATCTGGGACTTTGTGTTCACCAAGGAGGACCTCACTGGATCTGGAATGGGCTGCAGGCCGAGGTGCCTGCCAGCTGCCACTTGTGCTAGTGCCACTACCTCATGGGATATCACTGGTCTGGGGCCTGAGAAGACCTCTATATTAGTCAGCTCAAACTGCCAGAACAAATACCATAGACTTGGTGGCTTAAACAACACCCTTGTCCAGGATGAGAATACTGTTGTGAATTTTAAACTGTCCAGTTTATTACTGTGACGATCATTGATAAAGAAGGTTGGGGTAATAGGGGAAAGGCTCTAAACTTGGCAGGCTCTATTCCTTATTCCCTTTTCCATCATGTGCTTCTGATCTTGGCTATACTCTTCTTTGGTCAGGCTGCCCCCACGGTCACTACCACCTCTGTTGCTCCTGCTTCTGTCACAGCCCCGGACAAAACCGACGTAAAGGAAGAGGTGGAAGACTTGGATGAGAATGTGGGGTTACCTTGACCAATCACCAAAAACAATCAACTCAACCAGCCTTGTTCGTGAAACAAGAAAATGTTCACTTCTTCCTCTGAGAGAGAGAGGGAGAGATTCTATGGCAGGCGTCCTCAAACTACGGCCCACAGGCCACATGCAGCCCGCCTAGGACATTTATCCGGCCCACGGGTTTTTTTGCCACCACTGCCTGTCCTGCTTAGCAGCCAACTTGTCCCGAGGCCTGCTGTCAGGCCTTCCAACAGTCTGAGGGACAGTGAACTGGCCCCCTGTTTAAAGTTTGAGGACCCCTGTTCTAGGGGAAGGGATAAGATGGTCTACTAGTGACACTGGTCACCAGATGATCTCAAGAAGAAGAAAAAAGTTTAGGTGAAAAACCGTAGCCCAGGTGAAATACTGAGGGAAAGCTACCAACACTTAGCCTTACCAAAGAACCCATGGGAAGAATTTGCAGAGCAGAATAAGCAGCAGCAAGACTTTGCCAGAGACTGACCCCCGAGGGACAGGGAGTGCAGCAGGAAGGGTAGGTGGGAGTGTTTGCTTTTCCTTCCCTTACACCTGAGACAATCTACAGCTTCCAACATATCAGAGATCCCTTCTCCCCTCATGAATCCAAGCACTGCTGGCCTAGGTGAACTCAGAGCATCTTAGGAGCAGAGTAGGGGACAGCAGGCCAGCACAGGGTCACTTCCTCTACCTCAGATCCAAGCTGAGACAGTGAGCACAATATTGCCTGTACATGTGCCAGGTGCCTCTACCCTGCCAGGAAAGTCACAGCCCCTCATATTTCCCTGTCACTGGACCCCACATGAACATTCCGCATGTGACTGTGACAACCATAAAGAGAGGAACAGTATTCCTGGGCTGCCCCCAGGGACTGGGAAGTGTTGTAAATGCTTCTTAGGAAGGAAGAATGTGGAATGTCAGCACCTGAGAGCCCCTAACTCCTGATAGAAAGCTGTCGCACTGCTCCCGGCAAAGATGAGTGTGGAGAGGAGTCCATAGCATAGGAGAGTGCCCCAGCCCAGAGCAGAAGTGACATCGAAGCCCAGAAGAAATATGGAAACAGGAACTTCCCCTCCTCCAGAGGATGTAGCTGCTGCCTCTGCTCCCAAGTTTAAGCTTTTGGCACAGGTGTGCTGTGGGATGGCCACTTCCAGGCTTGTGAGAGGAGGAGGGGTACTCTGCACACTATGCCCACGTTCTGCTCAGAGGGCATAGTTCATTTCCCTCCCTATGCAGACAGGAACTGTTTCTACAGCTGTCCCAACCTGAGAATCTCATCCCTTTGACACAAGGGTCCCCACTCAGGGCTAAACTGGGACCCTTCTCCATTTTCTCAGCCCACTAGGCTCAGGTCCAGACCCCCATTTCTAGACCTAAATAGGCCCGTGACAGGCTGTATTCTCTGGACACAGGCTCATAAAAAAGCAGGCTGACTGGTATGTCATCTGGGCTGCCTCTCCCAAAATAGGGAACACACCCTACTGCCCCTCCCAGAGCAGAGAAGAGCTCACCTGGATCAAGGACCAACTATGGCAGGGTTTTTTTTATTTTTTTATTTTCATTTTTTTTAATTATGATAGTTTTAAAATTAACTTCTGCCTGTAGGCCCCTGGCACCAAACAGCTGTCACATTTTTCAAAAGCACTATGTAAACCTCTAAACAGAAAGCCCAAATGGGCCACCCACTCAGGTCCACCCTCTGCTGCCGAAGCTTCTGATCCCCTCTTTGGCTTATCTATCAATAAAATCTGTCCTTCTGCTTATTATGTGGTCCATGGGTTCATTCTTCAAATCTCCAGGACCAAGTCCTTGGCAGAGAGAAATTAGGAGTATACCCTAGATCTCTGTGTTACTGGATCCATAGCCAATGCTTCCTAGCACCCAAACTGCAGCAGTCTTGGGGAACTGGCAGGTTCCAGGGGAACTGTGGGGCTCTTGGTGCTCAGCCATTCAGGCCAAGCTGCTTCCAACTGAGAGGAGCATACAGCATGCCAGTGAGCCTCTTAAGACAAAGGGACCAGAGTACCAACTTCCCACCATACGAGGTCTTCTCGCTGTCCTCCTTCTCCCCTTCCTTGCTTACTAATGCTGGTTCTACTTGGCAATGATGAGGGTTCTATAGGGCACAATTAGGCCAGGGCACTTGGGAGTGGCTGCCCTGTCTCTTGACAGAGCACCTAGGACACCAGGCTTCCACAGAGCTTGGTGATCAATGCCATCACTCTAAAAAGCTGCAGCAAGCACTTTTGTGGGTCCCAAGGACAAAACTACCACTCCCACTCCCACTGAGGGAGGGCAAGGATAGCAATACTCTCCCCAAGCTGCCTGTTTCTTCTTGCTTCCTCCCTGGAAGCAAGTCCCTGACACAACCACAGCCCACAGCCAGTCTGGTAGCCCTGCACGCAGCAAGATGAACTGCCTCCAACACCATTCCTGCAGTGGGTCAGGATGGGAACTGGGAATCTGAGCTACTTTGTGCCCCGAAATGGCAGAGACAACTGTTGTCAAGAGAGAGAGGTGTGAGCAGCTTGTATGGCTCACAGCTGCCTATCTCTTCTAATCTCATCAAGAGGAACACACCCCTCCTGTCTCTGGCCCACAGTAAATCCATTCTTCTGCTTGAGTGACAGAATCCGGTGTACCTGCCCAAATAGACCTGCCCCGCCTAGGAAGGGTCAGACTCATGTCTCTTCCAGGAAATAGGAATGCCGCCAATTGCTACCCTGACCCTTTAAATCCCCATCAGCCACAACCCACGAGAGGAATTCTGAAAGGGCGGCACTAGACTGGCAGAGATCTCACAGACCACCAAAGCTTGTACGAAAGGCCTTTCTTTATTGGCGAGGGAGGGATGCTGCAGAGCAGCACCAAGGAGGAGGGAGAAGAGAGAGAAGAGGAGGAGGAGAAAGGGAAAAGGAGGAGAAAAGGAGGAGGGACTAAAAGAAAAACCCATCCTTACATAGGTTCAGCTAGAGGAAGTCTCAGAATGGTAACTGGATGGTAGAATAGCCAATAAGGAGTTACTGCTCTGGTGGGAAGAGGTGTTAGGGACAGGCCATAAGTTTGAAATTTTCAGTGGGTAATTGGGACAGGGAGATGAAGCAGGTTTTATGATTGGGAGATAAGGAGATGTTTAGCAGGCAACTCCCTGTTGAAAGGAGCTGTAACTTTAAGAATGAAACAACTAGTCTTCGTCTGTTTGAAAGCAGGAAGGAGCTTTTCTGGATCAATTACCTAACAAATTCCTTTCTTGATTTCACCCCACCTGCATCCAGGTAGAAATAAAGACCACATTATTTCTACAGAAAATGTTCCATTTTCCTTTGTTTCATCCCTTGGAATAAACTTTCATCCTTGGGTCCAGAACCTTTCACTGAGCATTCTTCCAAAGCAGGAGATCACCGCTCCCCTGACTATCACAGCCAGAGCCTAAACTCAGGGAGGCAAGTTTAATAGCCTAGTTTTGGTCTGGTCCCCTTAGGACTCAAGCATGCCATCCCGGAGCAAGGGAACTGGAAATTACCTAACCTACCCCACCACTGCTGGCACCTGACACTCTCCCAGGAGTCTGAGGTCCAATCAATCCAAACTGCCAGAAACACCACAGTGGGTTCCTACCTGCCCACGGTGAAAAGCACTGCACCCCTCTACACTGAGCAGCAGTTTCCAGCGGAGGAAAACAAGTTGATACAGAGTTCATCCATTCAGGGCTGAATAGGAACCCCCATTTTCTAGACCTGAGCAAACAGACTTATTTTTTTCTTCAAACCATACTCTAGGGATATAAGCAGGCCAGGAGAAAAGCAGCTTGGCCAGTATTTAATATGGGCAGGCCCCTCCTGAATAGGAAAGCATACACCCTGCTGCTTTGCCCAGACAGAGCTGGAGGGATTAGATTCATTTGTAAATAATTCATCCCCTAATCAACATACGGAGGATGTTTTCTGTCTGCCAGCTGCTGGCCAAGTGTGAATTTTACTCCGGAGACCTCCCTCTTTGCAAGTGGTATAAGAACCTCTAGACAAAAAACACATACAGGTTTCCCATCTGGGTCTCCCCCTCCTCTGCCTGAGGTTCTATTGCCTTTTATTTCTTCTGTATTCTTTTCTCTGTCTAAAATTATGTTGTGTCACAGGTCTGTGGGTTCATTCTTCAAATCCCCTCTGAAACCAAGCTGGAGCAGTGTCTCACGCCTATAATCCCAGCACTCTGGGCAGCTGAGGCGGGTGGACTGTCTGAGCTCACAGGTTCAAGACCAGCCTGAGCCAGAGCGAGACCAGGTTTCTAAAAATAGCTGGGTATGGTGGTGGGCGACTATAGTCCCAGCTATTCGGGAGACTGAGGCAAAGAATCACTTAAGCCCAAGAGTTTGAGGTTGCTGTGAGCTATGATGCCCCAGCACTCTACCAAGGGTGACAAAGTGAGACTTTGCAAAAAAAAAAAAAAAAAATCTCCAAGACCAAAGACACATTGCAGAAAGAAATTCTGGCAACAAGGTGAACCACAAACCTATGTTTTGAGCTGAGGGAAGATGATCCAGATGAGAAGGAATGAGCATAAGAACTCTGGCAATATGGAAAAGCAGGCTGTTTCAGAATACTCAAAAAATCTCACTAGGTCTCCAGCAATGGACTCCAACCAAAAGGAAATTTTTGAGATGCCAGATAGGGAATTCAACATGGATCACAAGTTAAGTTCAATGGGATATGAGGTGAAAATCAACACAAAGAAACCAAAAAAATTATCTAGGACATAAACGAAAAATGCATTGAAGAGACAGATTACGTAAAAAAACAACAAATAAAAAAATGTAACTCTGATGGCACCCATAGCACCTCGAACCCAGCCCGGGCCTACTAAAACAAAAAAATAGCAGGGCATTGAGGTAGGCATCTGTAGTCCAGCTACTCAGAAGGCTGAGGCAAGAGAATCACTTGAGCCCCGTGTTGGGGTGAAAAAGAAGCAAGCCTAACTCCATTTTAATATAATTCCTTTTCCAGAGAATCAGTGAGAAGGCAAAGTGAGCTATTTTGCTACATTTTATTGCTTTTTAAAAAACTGGTTTGCGGTTCAAGCAGCTAAGGTGCCAGCCACATACACCTGAGCTGGCGAGTTCGAATCCAGCTGGGGCCTGCCAAACAATGACAACTGCAACCAAAAAAAAGCCAGGCGTTGTGGCGGGCGCCCGTGGTCCAGCTACTTGGGAGGCAGAGGCAGGAGAATCACTTAAGCCCAGGAGTTGGAGGTTGCTATGAGCTGTGATGCCACAGTATGAGGCTCTACCTCAAAAAAAAAAAAAAAAACCTGGTTCCACTTACCTCCCCACCCATTGCATAGTATTTTAAGTGTAATAAGTTAGAACTGTTAAAATTATTAATACTGTGTAGAAAGTCAGTAATTACTTTTATGACAACAACCCTCGTGGTTATGTTAAGGTGGTCTTCATGCCATCTGTACATGATATGAGAATGCTAAAAGAGCAAGTCTGACTCCACTTTACTGTTTACTCCTCTTCTGTTACATTTCATTGCCTTGGAAACTGGTTCCCAACTGCACCCATGATATCCTTGTTGATTACTGCTTTTTGTAATCATGCTGTTCACAACCTCCACCTGCAAGTCCTTCTCCTTACGCTATCTGAAGACATTACAGATTGAATCTGTTTTGTATAAAGATTAAATAAGTGCTGTGGTCATAACACCGTAAACTAAGCTGCCATACCCCTAGTGCAGGTGTCCTCAAACTATGGCCCGCTGCCTAGGACATTTATCCGCCCGCCGGGTGTTTTTGCCACTGCTGCCTGTCCTGCTTAGCAGCCGACTCGTCCTGGGATCCGCAGTCCGGCCCTCCAACAGTCTGAGGTACAGTGAACTGGCCCCCTGTTCAAAAAGTTTGAGGACCCCTACCCTAGTGATCTCCCATACTTGTTGTTTTTGCCCCTGGTGACTTCCTCTAACTTGTTTTCACTTTTGTAATTATGTTTCTTTACCCCCTGGAAAAGTTTTGCCTTATAAAAGTCAGAGGGAGCCTCAGTCAACTTGGGGCTACTCTCAGAAATCCCATGTTGGGACACTGAGACAGTCGCTGGCCAGCTCTTCAATAAAAGGACTCTTCTTTAATTTGACTTGTCTGGTGGTGCAATCTTTAGGGGACTCCTGGGCTGACAAAACACCAGGAGTTTGAGGTTGCTATGAGGTACAACACCACAGTACTCTACCAAGGGTGATGCAGTAAGACTCTGTGTCAATTAAAAATAAATAAATAAATAACTCTGGAAACAAAAGAGTCATTTGGGAAACTTCAAAATACAGTGAAAGTTTCAACAACAGACTAGACCAAGCAAAAGAAAGAATTTCAGAGCTTGATTATAAGGCTATCGAATTAAACCAGTCAGTCAACAATAAAGGAAAATAATCTAGAGAAATGAATAAGCCAGGCCTGGAGGCTGGTTGGACTTGGTGACTCACATCTGTAATCCTAGCACTCTGGGAGACCCAGGTGGGTGGACTGCCTGAGCTTAAGAGTTCGAGACCTGCCTGAGCTTAAGAGTTCGAGACCTGCCTGAGCTTAAGAGTTCGAGACCAGCCTGAGCTAGAGCGAGATGAGGTCTCTAAAAATAGCCAGGCATGGTGGAGGGCACCTGAGGTCCCAGCTACTTAGGAGGCCCAGGCAAGAGAATCACTTAAGTCCAAGAGTTTGAGGTTGCTGTGAGCTGTGACTTGGTGTATTCTAAAATAACTGTTGGTTTTTTAAATGAAACAGGCTGTTTCTTCCTGTAACCAGGAAGAGGGACAAAGAATATACTTAGCATTGTCACTAACCTCTTGTCATGGAATGAGAGGCACATCATTTTCATATCACACTGATAGGCACAAAATTCATATTCCTAAAGTTTGGGGTTTTTTTTTCAGATCATTTGGAAAATCCTTCCTAAAAGCATGACTGTTCCAGTTCTGTGTATTTTCATTTTATACAAAAATTCCCGAGCAAGTTGAGGGCTTGTGTAGAACTGGTCAGTGTAGATGTGACAGCCTAAACCACTGACTTGTATTGCTTGCAAAACTTGTGCCATCATTATTTGAGACATAAATGGCAAATCAGGACAAACAAGATTTTCTGTTGATGTCTTGCCATAATGTGAGAAAAGACATAACCATTTCATAGGCCCCACCTTCTTCAGAGTTTAGCACTTGAATTGAATCCTTCCTTTGAAGCCTACTGTGCTCTCTCATCTATAGCCACATTTCTTCCCAGTACATAAAGTCCTTTGCATTTATTGTCAACATACTCACTAACATTCTTCACCTTACTCCTTTGGGTTTGGACATTCTCTTGAGCTGTGACAGGAGAAACTAAAGGTAACATCCAAAATATTTGGGGAAAAAGGAGACAAGAGAAAACATCTTTGAAGAATAGAGTTCAGTCTAGCCAATCTTTGGTAAAATAGTCAACTAATTAATTCTACCTTCAAATTCAGAGCCATGGGTTCATAGCACAGCGGTTATGGCACCAGCCACAAACAGGGAGGGTGGCAGGTTCAAACCTGGGCCAGGCCAACTAAACAATTCCAACAACAAAAAGAATAGCCAGGCATTGTGGCAGGCTCCTGTAGTCCCAGCTACTTGTGAGGCTGAGGCAAGAGAATGGCTTCAGCCAAAGAATTTGAGGTTGCTGTGAGCTGTGACACTACAGTACTCTACCGAGGGCGACATAATGAGATCCTCTCAAAAAAAAAAAAAAAATTCTTGTTCAACCAAAGAATGCCTTCATTTCTTCCAATGAAACATCTTTCCATGAGTGCCACAGTGAGTATTTTGTTACTGGAGTCACCTGTATTTTTTCTGTTGCATACATATTTGTCACAGTCCCAATTTCACCAATAAGATCAGCTGAGAAAAAGAGCTGGAAATATTCAAGGTCAGTTTTTGAATGAGCACTTTGAAGAAGGGTGACTACCTATTGTGTGATAGAGTGTGGGAACTTTATAAGATCACCATCACCAACACGATAAACCTTCCAGCTAGTTGTTAACAGGTTCTGTATTATCATCACTGACTTCTTCATCACTGGCTTCAGATTCCCTGAAACTAACATCATTGAATATAGGAAGAGTTTCCTGATGTTCATTTTCAATACTAAACTCTCCTTCAACCTCACTGTTCTCAAAAATCCATATTGTGATATCATTGTCATTTTATGCACCTTCTTCCTGCCATTTTCCTACAAGCACAAATGTGCAAATACAAGACAAGATCACTTGTTCACATCAAAATGCATGCCCTGCCAAGAAACAGAGAGAGGACAACCTGCATTATCTGCTGGCTAGAGTCTATACTACATGAGGAAACACTCAGACAGGCTCCGACAGGGGAGCTGGCAAACAGACACACACAAAAAATGTGTCGGATGTCTTCTGAAATCAGAGCAGAACAGGAAAATCATTATGTCTGACAAGGTCCGACAGGATCAGAAAGGGGAATAAAACCTCCATCGATTAAGATTTTTGCCGCAGTCATTTACTTCGGTTGACACTATAAACACACAAATCCAAGAGCTATACTAAGGCATATCAAATTCAGTTCTCAAAATCAGTGAGAAAAAGAAAATCTTAAAGCAACTAGAGAAAAAAAGACACATTATATAAGCAGAAATAAAAATAACCAGTATGTCATCTCATCAAATGAAATCTCATTGTATTTTTCCATCAGAAACAAAGAAAACAAGGAGATAGCCAAGCAACAGCTTTAACCTTTCCCATCCATTTTTTCTGCTACCCACATACTCCCCACCTCTTATTTATCCTGGGTGGGAAAAAAAGGTTGATGGATTACTTGTAATTACCCTACAGTTTTAAAAGAGAAAAACTTAAATATAAACTTACCTGATGATTTATTTTGGGTTACATAAAATAATTAAAGTGTCTGCCTGACATAGGGTTGGAAAGGGTTATTAAGGTAGTGAAAGTAAAAAGTTACCTGAAAGGGTACATAGTGCATGATATGACATTTTGGATAAGACCGAACTACAGAGATAATAAAATGATCAGTGGTTTCTGGTAATCAGAGAAAGGGAGGGAAGTATAAATTGATGAAGTACAGGCATTTTGAGGTCAGTAAAACTATTCTGTAGTAGGGATTTTTTTTTGGGGGGGGGAACAGAGTCTTGTTATGTTGCCCTCAGTCAAGCACCGTAGCATCACAGCTCACAGCAACTTCAAACTCTTGGGCTTAAGCGATTCTCTTGCCTCAGCCTCCCAAGTAGCTAGCACCCGGCTATTTTTTTGTTGCACTTGTCATTGTTTTTTTTTTTTAGAGACAGAGTCTCACTTTGTCACCCTCCTTGGTAGAGTCCCGTGGAGTCACAGCTCACAGCAACCTCTGGGCTTAGGCAATTCTCTTGCCTCAGCCTCCCGAGTAGCTGGGACTACAGGTGCCTGCCACGACACCCGGCTATTTTTTTGTTGCAGTTTGGCCGGGACTGGGTTTGAACCCTCCACCCTGGGTGAATGAGGCCGATGCCCGACTCACTGAGCCACAGCGCTGCCCAGTTGTCATTGTTGTTTTAGCAGGCCCTGGCCCGGTTAGAACCCACTACACTCAGTGCACGTGGCTGGAACGGTGCCTGTATAGTAGTTTTTTGTTGCTATTTTTTTTTAAACAGAGTCTCACTCTGTTGCCCTGGGTAGACTGCCAGCAACCTGAAACAGCTGGACTCAAGCAATCCACTTGCCTCAGCCCCCAAGTAGTTGAGACTACTGGCACCCACCATAACCAACATCTAACTTTTTTTTTCTATTTTTAGTAAGAGACAAGGTGTCCTTCTTGCTCAGGCTAGTCTCTAACTCAGGGGTCCTCAAACTTTTTAAACAGGGGGCCAGTTCACTGTCCCTCAGACTGTTGGAGGGCTGGACTGCGGCCCTGGGACGAGTCAGCTGCTAAGCAGGACAGTCAGCGGTGGCAAAAAAACCTGGCAGGCCAGATAAATGTCCTAGGCAGGCCACATGTGGCCCGCGGGCCATAGTTTGAGGACGCCTGCTCTAACGCCTGAGCTTAATCCATCCACCTGCCTCAGCCTCCCAGAGTGTAAGGATTACAGACATGAGCCACCATGTGTGGCTTATATAGTAGTTTTGATGGTGGACACATGACATGAATTCGTTAAAACCTACAGAATGGTATAACACAAACAGCATAACCCAATGTAAACTATGGACACTAGTTAGTGTAATAACCAAGCCCCCAGCCCTTGACCCCACTTCCTTAAGACCAGTGGGGAACAAGCCCCCTACTCTAGAAAAAGAAACCTCTCCTAAGCCTTTTAGTTCCTACCCTCTCAAGGGTAGAGAAACAGCCTGAAATTAAGGAAGTATGCAGGGAGGGGGTGAGGAAGGGAGGGTTGGATTCCAAATAAAGCCCCAGGTGAGGAGGTCCCAAGTTGTTCTCAGAAATGTACCCAACACTTGTTTTGTACCCCTGAACTATGAGCTAATGTACCCTAAGTAAACATGTATCTCCACCCTAAATTATGTAAACCCCTATGACATACCCCATCTTGTGATTATGAAGTAATGTACTTATGATATATCTTGTGATGTATGAAACAATATGTACCCTTACCCTGTGACCCTGTTTTAACTGCTATGATTGGCTTCTGTATTGCGTTAGCTTGCTAGTCACCATGACTATGCAGAATAATGGTATAAAGGCTTCTCCCCCACTATTCGAGGCTTCTTGTTGGCCCACCACAAGAGCCCCCTGCAGGTGCACCTGCAGGTGTATCAAAATTATCAATAAATTTCTATTACTTAATTATACCTGAAGTGGGGTCCATCCTTCTCTCGCATCTACCTTCCCATTTCATTAGTAATGTATAGGTTGAGTATCCTTTATCTGAAATGCCAGGTACCAGAAGTGTTTTAGATGGCAAATTTTTCAGATTTTGGAATAGTTACAGAATACATAACTATGTATTCTTGTAATACAAGAATACATAGTTTCTTGTGCAGCCCTAATCCAAAAATCAAAAATTTGAAATGCTCCAATAGGCATTTCTTTTGAACATCTTGTTGGCACTCAGTAAGTTTTGGATTTTGGAGCATTTTTGATTTCCAGATTAGAGATGCTCAACTGTATCAACATTGGTTCATCAGTGTTACCAAATCTATCACCCTAATGAAAGATATTAGTAATAAGGGAAACTGCAGGTGGGGCAAGGGTCGGAGGCAGTATGAGAACTCTGTGCTTTCTGTGTAATTTTTCTGCAAACCCAAGACTATTCTAAAAAATAAAGTCCGTTAAATATAAAACAAAACAAAGGCTACATGAACTTTTTTTGACATACAAAAGATAAAAGCATTTACCAAAGAAGCTGTACCACATGGAATGTTAAAGGAAGCCCAGGAAGAAGGGAAATACTACCAGATGGAAATAAGGACCCCCACACAAGTGTAAAGAGTACTAAAAATGGTAAACTTAAGATGTTTTTATTATTTAAACGTCCTTAAAAGTTGACTGTTGGCTGGGCACCTGTGGTTCAAGTGGCTAAGGCGCCAGCCACATACACCTAAGGTGGTGAGTTAGAATCTAGCCCGGGCCCACCAAACAACAATGATGGCTGCAACAAAAAAAAATAGCCTGGTGTTGTGGCGGGCACCTGTGGTCCCAGCTACTTGGGAGGTGGAAGCAAGAGACTCGCTTGAGCCCAGGAGTTGGAGGTTGCTGTGAGCTGTGATGCCCCCAGGAGTTGGAGGTTGCTGTGAGCTGTGATGCCATGGCACTCTACCCAGGGGGACAGCTTGAGGCTCTGTCTCAAAAAAAAAAAAGTTAACTGTTACAGCTTAGCACCTGTGGCTTAAGTGGCTAAGGAGCCAGCCACGTACACCTGAGCTGGCGGGTTCAAATCCAGCCTGGGCCCGCCAAACAACAATGATGGCTGCAACCAAAAAAAATAGCCTGGCGGCAGCGCCTATGACTCAATCAGCTAAGGCACCAGCCACGTACACCTAAGGTGGCAGGTTCGTATCCCCAGCCCGGGCCCGCCAAACAACAATGATGGCTGCAACCAAAAAATGGCCAGGCGTTGTGGCGGGCGCCTGTGGTCCCAGCTACTTGGGAGGCTGAGGCAGGAGACTCACCTGAGCCCAGGAGGTGGAGGTTGCTATGAGCTGTGATGCCATGGCACTCTACCCAGGGGGATAGCTTGAGGCTCCGTCTCAAAAAAAAAAAAAATAGCCTGGCATTGTGGCTGGCGCCTATAGTCCCAGCTATCTGGGAGGCAGAGGCAGGAGAATCGCTTGAGCCCTGGAGTTGGAGGTTGCCGTGAGCATTCTACCATGGGCAATAGCTTGAAGCTCTGTCTCAAAAAAAAAAAAAAGTTGACTGTTTTTGTGGGTTATATAACACATGTAGAAGTAAAATATACGATAAAAATAGCACAAAGGCCAATAAGGGAGAAATGAACATATATTGTGGTAAAGTTATCATAAATGAAGTGGTCTTTCATTTGAAGGAGGTTGTGACGGGTTAAGTATGTATGGTATAAACCCCAAAATAACC
Source organism: Galagoides demidoff (assembly GCA_963574575.1). Lineage (NCBI taxonomy): Eukaryota > Metazoa > Chordata > Mammalia > Primates > Galagidae > Galagoides > Galagoides demidoff. Next base: position 15,528 of record CAUYQV010175407.1, read on the forward strand.
ACTAAAGTAACACAGAGTTCTTGGTAGGTATAAGCCTATAAGATGTATTCAAAACAACTTCTCAGTTAATTCAAAAGAAGGCAGAAAAAAAGAGAAAAGGGAATAAAGAAGAGGTGGGATAAATACAAAGTAAATGGTAAAATGGTAGATGGTGCCATAAAGCTGTGAATAAATATATTAAATATAGCATATCCCAACCAAAAGGCACAGATTGTCAGACTGGATTAAAAAACAAGATCCAACCATATGCTAGCCACAAGAAACTTACTTTAAATACAAAAATACAAATGAGTTTAAGAAGTAATAAAATGGCAAAAAAAGATATATCTGCTAACACTAAACCAAAGAAAGCTGGAGTGGTTATATAATACCAGACATATTATGCTTCACAGCAATACTTCATCAGAGTTCAAGAAAACCATTTCATGATAACAGAGCACAAAATTCATCAAGAGGACGCAACAATTCTAAACATTTATGGACCTAATAATAGAAATTCAGAATAAATCTAGTGAAAATTGATACAACTACAAAGAAAAATAGACAAATTCTTAATTCTAATCAGAGATAGCAATACCCTTCTTTTGATTTTAATACTCTTCTTTCAATAATTGATAGTGCATGTAAAAAGAAAATGCTAACGATACAGAAGATTTGACCTACACTTCGAACCACGTTTTTGTTTTTTTTGGTTTTTTTGACAAAGGGTCTCCTCTGGGCTAGAGTGTAGTGGTATAATCATACCTCACAGTAATCTCAAACTCTGGGACCTAAGCAATCCTCTTTCTTAGCCTCCCCAGTTCTGTGGACTATAGGCACATATTATAGGCACCTGGCCAGTTTTTTGGGTTTGTTTATTTGTTTCAGTAGGGACAAGGTCTTGCCACGTTGCCCACGCTGGTCTGGAACTCCTGTCCCCAAGCAATCCTCCTGCCTTGGCTTCTCAAAGTGCTGGGATTACAAGTGTGTGCCATTGCACCCAGACTAGAATGTATTTTGAATTGAATGAAAACATTTTTTAAAGTATCAAAATTCGTGGTATGCCACTGTACAGTAGGAAAAAGGAAATTTATAGCACTAAACTTCCAATTTCAAATCAATGACTTCAGCTACCACCATAAGAAACTAGAAGGAGGGGCGGCACCTGTGGCTCAGTAAGGCGCCAATCCCATATACCGAGGGTGGTGGGCTCAAACCTGGCCCAGATAACCTGCAACAACAACCAAAAAAAAAGAAACTAGAAGAAGAAAATTAAATACAACGTAAACAGAAAAGGAGAAATTATAAAGATCAAAATGAAAATTGACAAATAGAAAACTGAAAATCAACAAAGAAAAGCAATAACACTAAAAACTGGTCATTAGAAAATAATAAATAAAACTGACAAAGCCATGGTGACTCACACTTACAATCCCAGCACTTCAGGAGGCTGAGGCAGGAAGATGGTGTAAACCCAGGAGTTCAAGAACAATCTGGGCAATAGCAAGACGTTGTCTCTATAAAAATAAAAAATAAAGCCGGGCATGGTGGCTCATCCCTATAATCCCAGCACGCCGGGAGGCCAACGAGGGCAGATTGCCTGAGCTCACAAGTTCAAGACCAGCCTTAGCTAGAGCAAGACCCCATCCCTAAAAATAGTCGGGTATTATGGTGGCCACCTGTAGTCCCAGCTACTCAGAAGGCTGAGGCAAGAGAATTACTTGAGCCCAAGAGTTTGAGGTTGCTGTGAGCCTCAAGTTGATGCCAAAGTACTCTTCCAAGGGTGACAAAGTAAGACTTTGTCTCAAAAAGAAAATAAAAAAGTTAGCCAGGAATAGTGGAGCATGAATGTAGTTCTAACTGCTTGAGAGGCTGAGGTAGGAGGATCACTTTAGCCCAAGAGTTTGAGCTTTAGCCCAAGACTTTGAGGCTACAGGGAGCTATAACTATACTACTATACACCAGCCTGAGCAACAAAGTAAGGACCTGTCTCAAAAAAAAGAAAATGACGGCTCAGCACCTGTGGCTCAAGTGGCTAAGGCGCTAGCCACATATACCCAAGGTGGTGGGTTCGAATCCAGCCTGGGCCCACCAAACAACATTGACAGCTGCAACCAAAAAATAGCCAGGCATTCTGGCGGGCGCCTGTAGTCCCAGCTACTCAGGAAGCTGAGGCAGGAGACTTGCTTAAGCCCAGGAGTTGGAGGTTGCTGTGAGCTGTGATGCCACGGCAGTCTACCCAGGGGGACAGCT
>CAUYQV010175409.1:0-11796 GCA_963574575.1 Galagoides demidoff
GCCATTTTTTGGTTGCAGCCATCATTGTTGTTTGGCAGGTCCGGGCTGGGGATTCGAACCTGCCACCTTAGGTGTACGTGGCTGGCACCTCAGCCAACTGAGCCACAGGCGCCGAGCCAGAAGTCTTCATTTTTCATGTAATCTGATTGCATCTTATTGTTCATTACTGATCATTACTCACAGAGCTCTTATCTCTTCCTGAATACATAGGTCATTACCAAAGTCTTGAGACAGGCTATGTTGTGGTCCATTATTTCACAGAAACACAGTTGACAGCATTCTTTCTGATTCCCCTGCTCCCGTTTCAATTTGCTGGGCTTATGGGTGTGGCTGGGAAGGTCTTCATTCATTTCCATCCATATGGATTTTGCGTTTGTTGATTTTTGTGTATCTCAAAACTTTTGTGATGACACACATATATGGTGGCAACGGGACGACACAAGTGACTCCTCAGCACTGAGGATCATATTACTGGCTTTCTAGTTCTCCAGGCCCCCTTGTCACAGCATTTTTTCATCACAACATACCAAAACAGAATTGGAGCTCATAGACAACATCCCGTCTCCTCAGTGTTTTCCCAAAAGTTCTATAGAGTCCTAACATCATAAGGACCATAGAAAGAGTCTATAGAGTGAGTAAACTGTGGCAATCTTGTCTTCTCTATCCTAATTTTATACAGTAACATTTCAAAGACTCTGAAAAGTGAAGTAAAGAGGAAACTTTTTAATTATTTTGTTAAAGACATTATCCACTTCATTAGAAATATGAATGGCTATTTTATCAATATTTAACAAGATTTGGGAGACCATGCATCGTGTATTTCTTTTTAGATATGTGTTATTTCTTTAGCAGTATTCTAGCTTTATGTTTTCCAATTCTTCACCTTATTCATTGATTTTATCTCTTAAATCACTCATTAGTTACATTCATGTTTTATGAATTGGTGCATAGCAATATTTCAGTCAATTATGGAACACATACACAAAGGTGGTCCTCTAAGATTATAAAACTGCATCGTTACGGTAGCTTCCCTATGTTTAGATACACAAATACTTGTTCTTATGTTACAAGTGCCAACCATTGTCAGTACAGTCTCCTGTTGTATGGGTATGTTGCCTCAGAAGAACGGGCCACACCCGGTAGCTCAGGGGTACAGTGGGCTGTGCCATCCAGTATTGTGGAAGTAGATGCTATGATTTTTTCACAACCACCAAATCACCCAATGTTGTATTTCTCAGACTGTATCCTCGTTGTTAGGGGACGCATGATTGCATGGTCACCACTGACTTAGCAATTATTTCTTGACAAATGTGTGTCAGATCCCCTTCTTGAAACAAAGGATATGCTAGAGACAAAATGTGAAAATCTCTGTCCTGTAGATTCCTCTTGCTATAAGGATTGGGAAAGCAATAAACAAAAATCAGTAATTTAATAGATGATAACTGCCATGAGGAAAAATAAATGCAAAGGAGGCCAAGAAGTGTGAAGGTGGTTTTGATCTTAAATAATGTGGTCCACACTGAGGAAAGTGAGAGAGGTGAGGGGGCGAGTTAGGAGTCATGTCTGCATCTGAGTGCGGCTTCACTGGCAGAGGGAACAGAAAGCAGATACCTGGAGTGAAGTGTGTGCCTGGCCCATTCCGAGTAGCAAAGAGGCCATAAAGCTATAAAGAAATGAGCAACAGGGAAGAAAAATTAGAAGATAAGATCAAATATATAACAGGGGACCAGATCTTTAAAGTTCTTATCGGACGATGCAAGATGGAGGTTTTTATTCTAGGAGATTTGAAAAGCCACTAGGAAGTTGTGGGCATAGGATCTAGATCAGTGATTCTCAAAGGGTGGGTCATGACCCCTTTTTAGGCAACAGGGTTGCCTAAAACCATCACATACAAACCATACAAATACAGGTGTATGAAAATCATTTTATGGGTGGGTGTCACCACAACATGAGGAACTGTATTAAAGGGTCGTGGCATTAGGAAGGTTGAGTACCACTGATCTAGATGATCTGGTTTAATTTTAATAGAATCAATTTGACCACTGTCTGAGAGTTGATTGAAAGCGGTAGGGAGTGTGGGAACAAAAGCAGAGAGACCAGTTCAGATGCTGCTGTGGTAATTAGTGTGAGATGGGATGATGCTTTGAAACAGGTTTTGGCAATAGAGATGACGGGGTGTAATCAGATTCTGGATATATCCGAGGTTATATAAATAAGTTTTTTCTCGAAGAATTCAGAACAAATTGAAGTTCTGAGCCCTTATTTAAGTTTAAGGACAGAATTGCAATTTTCTAATTGTATAACGCATTTGGTAGGGAAGACGAAACTCAGTTTTTAAGATGAGAAGTTTGGTAGAATAACATTGAGTAGGCAGCTGAAAATAAAGTCTGGGGGACATCGTTCTCCAGGAGGCTTCTCTGTCTTCCACAGAACAATGATATTTAAAGCAATGGGATTGGATGAAATCATTAGGAGTGTTCAAATGGAAATGGAATACAAGGGCAAAAGTTTGGTCTTGGACCCTTCCAATATTAAAATGTCCAAAATATAAAAAGGAACCCAAAAATCAGAGTGAGAAAGTCAGTAAGACGAGCAGAAACCTAGGATATTGGTGGATCTTAATGCCAAGTGGAGAAATTATTTTATATGGCAGGGGGTGGTGAAACTCTGATATTTTTATTGTATTTGTGAATATCATATTTTTATTTTCAGCATTTTTTTGGCCAAAACTTCTATTTTTTGCAGAGCATTTTGCGACTATCCCTTAATTAGTAAATTAAAATGTAATGAAAAGTCCAAATAAATACATAAAATACTCTGTGTGACATGTTAACATCTACTCATTATAAATATTACACTAAAAATGAAAACCTTACGGGTCTTATATTCTAGCCAAAGAGATAGACAATTTACCTTTATGAAATATTGTATTAAATGTTTAAATTAAGTTTCAGAATCTTAGGTCTATATTGAAGAGGCTAATAAAAGAATGTACATGGTAAATGCACCAAAAATGAGATATTTTTGCTGAGTCTCAAAATGTGAGATTTTCAAGAAAGTAAGAAGGATGGGAAAGATTCCAAATATAGAAAAGATCATGTACGATGGTTTTGAGGCATGAGGGGGCAAATCTCATTTTGGGACAAGCAAAATGGTACCTTGATTCTACGTGGCTCAGGAACAGAACAAAAGATGCACAGAAGATGGACTGAGGAGATCAGCCGGAGCCATGAAGAAGACCACAAGGTTCATGATCAAGAGTTTTGCCAGGCTTCATAAGTGATGAGACTCACTGAAGAATTTTCACATTAAAAAGAAAGTGTGTGCATAGAACAAATAGTCTTGATAGCGCATGAGAGGTTAAACTGGCTATGGATGAGACGAGTCACTAAATTATTGCATTACCTTTTCTCAGATGAGAATTTCTTGGAGATTAAATGTAAGCAAGGGAAGTTGGTGTCTAGAGGGAGGGATGATTTTATACTACATGTGATGAAAAGCAGAAGGAGCCTAATTCCATGACCTAATGGAAGGGTGTGAAAGAGAGAAATCTAGACCATTCTCAGGTCTCAGTGAGAAGTAGAACAAAGGGGAAAAACCACTGACATGTGTATTTGTTCTGAAAATGGAGTTGCAGGATAAAAAAGCTGTATTCAATTTTTCAGAAATCTGGACTTGGGCCTACAGTACATGCAGAAAAAAATTAAAAAATCATACTAGAACTAGAAAAATAATTCTTCCTATTGGTATAGAATGTAACACCAGCAGCATAGAGATGATATCTGAAACTATAAAGATAGAGTGGAACCCTCAAAACAGCATTTGAAGTGATATAAGAAAAAAGTTAACAATGATAAAACCCAGGTGGAAATACTGATTGAGGAGAGGTAGAGGAATAGAGAGCCAGAAATACATTAGGACTGCAGGATGAAGAAAAACAAGGACAGAATTGTATAACAGCCCAAGGGAAGCTTGTGTTCCCCAAATTAAAAAAATAATTATATATATGTAGTTATTTATTCAGTTATATCACCAATCTCTCAAGTGACAATGACTTCTAATTTCAAAACTCTGTGGCCATTTTTTTTATGTTATTTCATTAGTCTTGAAATATTTTTTGAAATATTTAAATTTACTCTTGATTCTTTTTGTTAATATATATTAAATAAGTATGTTAGTTTATAGTTGCTGGCAATTTAATGGTAGTTAAGAAATTGTTTACAAGCATGACCACCTTGGACAAAGTCCTAATAATTACAGTCATAAGAATTGAAATCACAAAAGTCTTCAAATTTTTGACAGATTGGGATACACTCAAAGGTATATTTTGAATTGTCTTGAAAATTGAGTTGTTCCTTTTAGTGAATTCTACATGGTGAAGTGCTATATTGAATTGGTAGTTTAATAATTCTTTTCTAGTTACCTAAAGTCATTATTATGTAGTTGAAATACTCTTAATTGTGATTTTATAAATGTAGAAAAGTCTTCTTAAAAAGTATATGTAAGTGTAAAGAAAACATGTCTGAAACAAACCCACACAATGTGAAGTTATTTGCACAAGTTCAAGTTCAATCTCCTTCTGCAAATTGCCTGTCCTCTGCCCCATCTTCACTCTACTCTGTAACTAACACTACGGTTGAGTAGCTGTCATTCTCTACAAATCTTTCTTTAAGTCCTTATCTGTTATCACTGTCCACTAGAATGTTCTGAGATGGTAGTAATACCCTATTCTGTATTCGCTAACGCAAGAGGCATTAGCCACAGCCTCATGGCATTTTTAATTATTTAATTTGAGATGGTATGTGAATACCTGCATTAAGGTTAATTGATTAAGCTTTGGAGTACTTATCACTTATTAGGCACTATGATGTGGAATGTACGTTAATTAACCTGTTTAATTCTCACAAAAAAAAAATTCTGCTATATATTCTGTAATTATTATTACCAGTCACTCAGTTAAGTAGTGGTCACTAGTCCAGTATTATTACTAGTCACTTAGATTGGTCCTGGTCAGTATTGTTAAGATCCACTAAGCTCATAGGGGTGTCTAAACTTTTGGCTTCTCTGGGCCTCATTGGAAGAAGAAAAATTATTTTGCACTCCACATTAAATATATAAACACTAATAAAAGCTGATGAGAAAGAAAAAAAAAAAAAGACCTGTGCATAATTTTCATGATATTCCACCACTACCAATAAGCAAAAAGTCCTCACATAATTTACATGCAGCCCGTGGGCCACAGGTTGGACTCTCCTGAGGGTGATGTTATTACCCCCAATTTTAAAATTAAAAAACAGTCCTGAAAAAGTTAAGGAATTTGCATAAGGTCATAATCAATAAGTAGTAAGGCCTAGGTAGGAGACCAGCCCAGCTGATATCAGAACTTGCTTTCTTTGCTAGTCATATATTAGTAAACCCCTGATAAGAAGCAAGGCAGAGTTAATATTCTGACTGGGTCAAAATAACCATGAATATGTTTTCTTGGGCCTCTGTCCATCATTTCCCCAATCTCAATAACAACAAAAAGCAGCTTGACTTTCAGAAAACTTCTCTCCACTCCTCATTCCCCTTCCCACCAAGAGAAATCTCTTGCCCCTTAAAAAGTTCTGCAAATCATCTCAGCATGTGAATGAATGTCTCCACTGACCCAAGAGCAGAACAGTGGACCAGTGAGTGGTACAGGGTCTGGTCTGAAGCTGAGCAAACCAGCTTAGGCCCTGTCTGTACCGTCCTTGCTGGGGCTTTGCCTCACCTCCCTCTCTTTGTTGATCAGCACACCTGCCTTGGCTGACAGAGGAGATTAATTCTACTTCTGGAGAAGATTTTTCCTCTTTAGAGGAAAGAAAATGTTTCATAATCTTCCCATAGGAAATTTGGGCATTTTACTCTGCTGACATTCTTAGACTTCCTGCCTAAATATCGCTCAAATCGTAACTTTTGGCAGAGCCGTGTGTTACAGACTTGATATTTTAATATGAGGTTTTCTTCGATAACTTAATAGGTGACATTTTGCAAATGGAAAAAAAATGATTTTTTGCCTTCACACACTAATCTTGAGTCACTGAAAATCCATAATTATGCCAATTAAAATCCAAATATATTGCCTTAAAAACACAATATACTGTGATTAGTTGTCATAACTATAAAATTTACTGAGTTCAAAGTGTGATTTATTAGAGCTGAACTCAATTCTTATCGGAATTATCTCCTTTTTTTTTTTTTTTTTTTTTAACAAAAATTGATTGATTGGCCATATTGTTATTTGGGCTCTGACAGAGCATAGAGGAGTATTGTGCATGAGACATTAATCAGGAAATTATGCATTGCTTTCACAACTGGACTTTACTTTGTAATCTTGTATTAGCTCTTAACATGCAGATTATTTTAGGTAATTACCTCATTTTTCAGTGGCCGTTTGATGGATAGAAGTTTCACGCGGATTCTTCTGTGTAATTTAAAATCTTATGGTGATTTGTTTCTTTGCTTCTTCATAAAAATCCCATTTTGAATTGTCATCCCTCCGGCTCCTGAGGCCAGTTGTAAGAAAACCCAGGGTTTAGAAGCCCATTTTCCGAGTTCCTTTTAACCCTACTGGAAGCTGGCAAATGGAGTGTTACCGACAAAACAGAACAAAACAAAAAATGGTCGCCTCTTCTCACATCTAAAACTATGCCCAGGATTTGTATTTTTGTATCATTGAAGTAAATGCTGAGAGACCTTCTCGCCTGTGAATAGATCCTGGTGCCTTTAAACAGAATTCACAGTCTTCCTAGCACCTTCACCCAGCCAAGTTCAGGTCATTTTCTTCTTTAAAAAGTACAGTTTTAAAGACTCACTAAAAATTACACATTGTAAATGGATGTCTCTCTTCCCCAGTTTTCATAGTACATAACTCAGCTGGTGTTCAAACAGAATAGCTTCAATTAATATTATAATATGACAAATAAAAATAGGTCGGCTATTCCATGTGTCATAGTTGTAGTTAGCAAGCACCTATAATGTATTAGCAGACCTCTGATCCAGAGTTTGATTATATATATATATATTCATATAAGTGAACTGCCCAAGACACTTAGATCATTCTTTCCCCATATTTTTCAATCCAGCATGTCATATAATCATGAATATTTGTTGTGATCTTGTCTATTCAGTAACCTGCTGCTGTAAAATCGCTTCCCCATAAATGTCAAGTAATATAAAATTGAATGCCTACATTTAAATAGATTTTAACAGATAATAAAACTCTTGAGATTAAAATGGTTTCATTCAGGGAAGCAGACAATTCCTTCCGCAGCGTGCAATTTATGTGTCACGTTATGTAAAATACAATTGTAAAAATACTCTTTAAAAAGCACAAATGAAAAGTTATCTATTGAATTAAACAAAAAAGGAAGCCCGCGTTCTCATCACGGTCTCATTGAAATTATGAAATAAAATGACAGCGTACAAACTTCTATTTTCTAAACATTACTCTGACTAGACCTGCTTCCTGCCAATTCCTGTGGGGGTTATTCCAGAGACTCCAGCTATCAAAACAGAATTTTTACTCACAACCTAACCTTTCTTCATTTAAAACAAAACAAAGGAATTAGGGAATTTTGACACGCTATGATACGAAGCATAAAAGAAAATTGCTTTTCCCCTTACAGGTATGCATTTGGCACGTTATCTCTGAACACCCAGATATATCACAGCTTACAATTGGTTCCCCAGCACAAAGGATGTATCTTGTCTCTTGAAATAACAGCCACTGACAGTCTTTCACTCCCTAAATATTAAAATGGATGTGCAAAATTAGATGTCTGATAAATAGCATTTGGAGCAAGAGTTTTTTGGAAGAATAAATATTCAACAGTCTTCAGTATAGGTTGGAGATAGAAAAGGTAGGGGTGGGGGACGCCCAATTAGGTTGCCAAATAGTTGATGCGTGAGGGAAAACAGATCTCACGTGGAAGAGAGAGACAGATGGATTCCAAAAGAGGGGCCAAATGTGTGAGCTGCCAGTGCTCCCAAGCCAGAGCCAACCGAGAGCACATCTGAAGTCAAAGTGGGAATTATTGCCTGGCTGCCGAAAGGGAAACTGTACAAAGTAGGGAATAGAGTGGCTTCTAAAAAAAAAAGAAAGAAAAGTCTCAGAGTAGGATAGGCACATGTATTAAGTGATTTGGGAGAGAGTTCCAAGACGTAGAGATAATTTTATGATTTGGGAATTCTAGTAACTCTTACTTAGAAAGCATGAGGTGTGATGCAATCCCAAGTCTGGAATTGGTGCAGAGGCAGCAATCACTAATTCAGCAAGGATAGGCTGGCTGGTAGGTCTTTACTGTTGTTTGAATGGTATTTATTTTTTGTCTGAGTTTGGACACAAAGTTATGGGATGTTTTGTGTGTTGGTTGGCTTCTTGATTCATCGTGGTCACGCAGTGCCTTGCCTGATGCTGAACAAGAGACTACCCACCTTCCCTGACCTGATGGTACCACCTAGCTCCCAGATGACATGGCTTGTTTTCTCTTGTTTGTGCTCATTACAAAAATTTTTGCTAGGCCTGATGCAGTGGCTCACTCCTGTAAACCTAGCACTCTGGGAGGCCAAGGCAGGTGGATTGCTTGAACTCATGAGTTCAAGACCAGCTTGAACAAAAGCAAGAATTCATCTCTACTAAAAATAGAAAAGCTGAGGCAAGAGGATTGCTTGAGCCCAAGCAAGAGTTGAAGGTAGCTGTGAGCTATGATGCCACAACACTCTGTCCAGAGTGCTAAGAGTTAGATTGCAGTATCCATCTCCATTTACCGGATGCAAAAACTAGTGCTGGAAGTCAAGTAGGTAATTGACTTGCAGCCACACAGATAATAACAAGAAAGTCTAGGATTTAAATATTGGTGTCACAGATTCTAGAGCATGTAATTTCTGTGCTTCAGTAGTACAGGGTACCTGTAAAGTCTGTGTCAAAATTTACTATGTTAAACCATTTTAAATTGCGCACAAACTTTATATCCAGCCTGTGTTTGAATCATGTTCTTCTGTTGATGGACATTTGGGGTTTTTCAGGTTGGAGCATTTACATCCTTTTGTAAATATTTCCTGATACACATATGCAAATGTCATGGTTCCATAGTAGGAGTGAATTTCTGGATCTGATGATCTGTCTGTTTTCAAACTTTGTAATTGATGGCATCCTGTCTTCCAACGTAGCTACACCTGTTCACACGCTCTCCACCACTGGATAAAGGATTCCTTTATAATGTTGGTATCATCTTTTAAATGTTGGTCTTTCTGGGTGTTACGGTTATAAAATTTTCTATGCTTTATAGTGACAGCAGAGCTTTTTACCTTGCATGTTTCTGTTAATAAAGTTTCATAAACTTTTGCATGTTTGTTGACCATATCATTCTTTTTTATTCTCTTGGGATTTTCTTTCAGATTTATGGCAGTTAGTTGTATATTCTTAGTACAAATCCATTAGAAATTGGAGATAAAAATTATATGAGTTGGGGTTTTCCAAGGAATAGAATCAGTCGATTACATACAGATAAGAGGAGGTTTTTTTAATGGAAATTTCCTGCAATCTGGAGAACCAGGAAAGCTGGTGATATAAGTTTATCCTGGATTTTGAGGGTCTGAGAATCAGGACCTCCCATATGAGCAGGCAGGAGAAGATGGAGGTCCCAGTTCAAGGAAAGAGAATTTGTCTTCGTCTACCTTTTTTTAATTTAGTGGTGAAGTCAAGGAATAAAGTAATGCCAGCCAGTTTGGGGGAAGGTGGATCTTCTTTACTCATTGGCTAATTTAAATGCTAATCTCTTTCGGAAACACCCTCACCGACACAACCAGCAAAAATGTGCTACAAGCTATCAAGGCGTCCCTGAGCTCCATCAAACTAACACACAAAACTTACCATCACCAATGTGTGCTAAATATCTTTCCCCACAATATCACGTATTTTTCACATCTTTAATGACATCTTTTGATGGCTGGAATTTCTTTATTTTCATGTAGCCAGTCAATTTTATTACTCTTTCTGGAATTAGTGCTTTTTGGATCCTGTTTTAGTGATTCTACTATCTTGAGATGAAGAAAACATCTTCCTATAATATTTAGAAAAACGTTATTATTTTTTCCTTTATATCCCAGCATTTAATTTATCTGGAATTCATTTTTAGGTATGGTAAGAAGCCAGTGTTTTGTCTTCCCTTTCTTTCTCAGATAACCATTTGCACTTGAACTACTAATTATCCTTGGTTGCACTGGGACAGAACAAAGCATCTGTATTTGTGTGGATCTGTGTTAGAGTACTTTATTTTATACATTGGTGTATTAGGTTATTTTCTAGTTGGGGATGACTGTGAATAAAATTACCATGAACATTCATATTTCAGTCTTTGCGGTGATCTATGTTTCATTTTCTTGGGGGTGATAGTTTCCTTACTTTTTTTCTAGTTGTAGAATTTCTGTAATAAATTGTAAGTATATAATAAATCTCATAAGAAAATGCCAAACTATTTTTGAAGATAGCTGTACTATTTTGTGTTCTTACCAGAGATGTATTACAGCTCCAGTTTATTTCTGTCCTCATCATGTTATCATTAGGTTTCTGTATGTGTGTTTCATATTCTTTGTTACTTGTTGAAAATATGGCCATTTTATACGTATAGGTTTCATATTAGTTTTGAATACATGGGATACTTTCACCTACACACTCACATGAAGGACAAAATACAAATATAGTCTAGCAAAGAGGAGGTTGGGGGGAGGGTGATTTGGTGGGATCTCCCCTAATGTGCACAATGCAAGGGTATACACCCCACTGAATAAGGGGCTCTCTACACTTGAACTTTACCTTGGTAGTGAGAACAATGTAACCTAACAATTTGTTCTCTCATATTAATTTGAAATAAAAATAAAATATAACCCTTCTAATAAGTTTGTAGTTACATCTCATTGTGTTTTTAATTAGCATTTTCTGTGTGACTCCTCATGTTGAATATCCTTTTATGAGTTTATTTGCCATCTGAATACTTATTTATTAAATACATTTTGTTGAGTTTGAAGAATTCTTTGTACATTTTGGATATAATATCGGTCAGACATGTGCTTGCAAATACTTTCTTTTAAACTATATTTGGTCTTTCAATTTCTTTATAGGGTCTTCAAAGAACAGAAGTTCATATATTTAATAATGTCCAAGCTATACCTTTTGTAAAAAAAAAAAAAAGATAGTACTTATAGAATGATATCTAAGAAATCTTTAGCTAACTCATGGTCACAAAAATTGTCACATAATATTTTTTTTTACCAATTTTTGATTTTGAGTTTTATTTTGAGTTAATTTCTGTAGACAACGTGATGTATGGATGGAGTTTCTTTTTAGCTGTTGTTTGTTATATTTCCAATTTCTTTCAAGACTCAAAATAAGCCAATCATGGAAAGATAAATACCACATGATCACACTCATTTGTGGAATACTAAAAAATGAATCAACAGAGAAGAATAGTGGTTACCAGAGAGTGAGGAGGGAAGGGGAGACTCCAGAAGACAGGGAGATATTGGTCATTAGGTGCAAACTCACAATTAGACAGGAGGAATAAATGCTGATGTTCTATTCTATAGCAGAATGGCTATAGTTAACAAAATTGTATATTTTTTTTTATTTTTTTTATTTTTTGAGACAGAGCCTCAAGCTATCCCCCTGGGTAGAGTGCCATGGCATCACAGCTCATAGCAACCTCCAACTCCTGGGCTCAAGCGAGTCTCCTGCCTCCGCCTCCCAAGTAGCTGGGACCACAGGCGCTCACCACA